>JAASAO010003201.1:0-18254 GCA_017311375.1 Mytilus coruscus | reverse complement strand
CAATTTTCTGAAACTTGGATATATTTTTGGACTTGTACTGTACATTACACACACAAAATATTTGACAAAAGAATAGGTGCATTTTTTAATGAAACAAAACGTTATAAAAACTAATAGAGAATTTAATTGTGGTCTTGGGCCAGATGTAAAATGTACCATCTGTTTATGAACAACAAATTTCAATTCTTTTCAATGTCAAATGTTCCTCAAACAATAAGTTCAGCAGAAAATAGTCAATTATAAATGCATCCATCTTAATTCATAAGTTAATAAACAACAATCATATGTATCAACAATTTTGCAAGTGGTTACTTCTATCATTTCAATATTGTTTTCTATTAGATATTGAAAAAAAATAACTCAAGTTAGTATGAAAATGTTATTATATGTGGAGGTCAATTTTATGGTTTGTTGAAAATCATTAGTTGATGAATTTGTTTAATTCTTGGTTTGAAATTAAAATTTACCTATGACACACCTCCAGTTAAAATAAACCACATGATGCAAACGCGGACGATCTTTGGACCTGAATAAATTATGATACTAACCTGTGCAACACCTCCAGGTCTGACGTAAGCTGCATGTAATCTGGCTCCTGACACTCGTTCATAAAACTCCATTAATTTTCTCTCTCTTGAATAGCCAGAAAAAGGGTGTCATGGCTCCAACATCTAATGCATGTGACCAATACCCATAATGTGATTTAATATTCTTGTTATTTCAGCAAACATGGCTGAAAGTAGAACAAATTATAACTGTTATTAACCTTGATAGTAATAAACTGTTGACACAGAGATATGTCCTGCCTGTCAGCATAAAATTCAGAAAAAGACAATCTCAAAGACAGCAACATTGATAGTAAAAACTATTTTGGTGAGGGTGTACTATAAATTAAGAAATTATTGCGTGGTTTTTATTATTGAGAATAATCTGACTTGGTGAGTATCACAATAAAAAGATCACATTCTGATATATGATGCATATATCTGTATGCAGCTTGCCAGATATCACAATAATTAATCTCGCATTTAATTCAATTCTTCAAAGATCACAATAATAAATGCAAGCAATAATTTCTGAATTTACAGTGTTTAATTAGGGCTTGTGTGTACAGTAATTATTCTCCATGTTACTTTATGATCCGAAAAATGTGCATGTAAATCACTCATTATTACCAATATTGATTTCTTACTGTTTACCTTGCATGTAATGTATATATCATCTAGCAAAGTGAAAAGTACCAAAGCAAAATATGTCAACTTTTAGAAATTTTTGGTTAAATTAACACAGAAAACAAGCACAACCGAAAATACTGTTTTGCCAGTCTTTAAATAAACATAGAAATATACTTACTGTTTAAATATCTTTTTGGATGACCGTTGTGTCCTATTTTATTTCTAAGCATGTACAAATTTCCAAATAGCCAAGTTTTGTGAAATATTGCCATTTTTCAAATTGACTTTCATTTTAATTTATGTGTGTAAAACCCACAAAAAGGGTATACTTTAAACCACAGCTGCAATGTTTCATTTAAGTACATTAGATTCAGCATTTGATTCTGAAAGTCTGAGATAATTCTTATCATATCTTTATACTTCTAGGCAAATCAGGCCCCAAAGAGAACATTCTCCTTATGGTTCTGTCATTTGTTGAGATAAACTTTAAAATTGGACATAAACAAAACCGATATCTAGGCCACCCTTAAGAAATCCTTTGTTTGGTGTTGCCTGCCCATGCCTTGTAGGGTTGGGTAGGTAGGTAGGGATTTTTTGATTTTTTTGGCCATTAACATGAGTTACATGTTTTAGACAAGTAAACAAAGTTAGAGCAGGAAACAATCTTTTAAAAAAAAATTGAAAAGATTTGTGTCATAAAATTTTTCGAGTAGGCTGCTTTTTAGGTGGGTAGATGCTAGGCAACATAAAACATATGTTATAAAAATTTTCATAGCTCTTACTTCTAATCCATTTGGCTCTCTCTGGTACCTCTATATTAAGAAGTTTCTCTACAGCCATTGAATAACATTGCTCACTACACATCATAGACACATAGTCTAACCTGTCAAAGTAGGGTAAAGCCTACAAAAAAATAAAATAAAATACTGTACACCCACATCCTTAAACAATTCAAGAAGAGTGCTTATTAAAATCACTCACAAACAGCACTGCCATCTACAGTCACTAGGGACAAAGTTTTCACTCAACATATTTCATGACAGTAATATAAGAAATCAGATATGGTTACTTTTTGTGTGTTTTTGGTGTGCATGTGTCATAGACAAAATGATGGATGGATACCCCATATCCTTTGTTTTTCTATTAAAGGAAGTTGAAATTACAAGTTTGAAGCTCATAATGGATGTTGTAGTTTTGCCTACTATGGCCATCTTTCTATGTTTCCTTCATGTGGAATAACTTGGATGTGGTAGCAGAGGAAGATCAACATTGCATGTTGCAGATATGCTGAAAGACACAAGTCAATCCCATATATTGTGGAGATTATATAAATATATGAAGAAATTTTCACAGTCCCGATATCAATGAGATCAGTGTTTAACTTTGTGCACCCAGAAAGATGCATATTTGAAAAATTTAGTTTGAACATTTGTATCTTATAGGTGACTATATAACATCTGTAAGTATTAATTACCTGTGTGTATGTTTTATATTCTATGAGTTTTTCTGTACCTCTATGTAAAAGTCCTATGTGTGGATCACATCTTTCAACAGTCTGAAAATAAAATGTAATGAAATTAGGTAGCTCTCAAAAATAAATGTGTCCTGAACATGCATGTGATATTTGCCACTAGACGATGCCACTAGATGTAAGCAAACAACAATCTATCTATATATTTTTTAAGCTCTTTCGGGTTGCCCCTAGATATTTATTTTTGCCAAAAATATATAAATAAATGTATCAAGCATTCTGTGAGTATTGCCTGGCAATACATAGTCCCCTATCGGTTAAAAATCCATTGTACTGGAACAAAATGCTAACTTGATCTATAACTTGTCATGGTGTAAACTATATAACAAATATAAAGTCAATATCTTCATGCATGACGAAAAAAGATGTGGAAAACTGATTATTTGAGTGAATTTTCTTAGTCCAAGGACCATAACTCTGCACAAAATCATCAGACCGGAACAAAATTCGAACTTGATCTGTAACTTGTCATGATAAAACAATATACCAAATATCAAACATGTCAAATCAATATCTTCAAGCACGAAGAAAAAAAGTGTGTAAAACTGATTTGCCGGACTGATGGATGGACAGACAGACGGACGGAGTGCAAACCTAAAGTCCCCTTCAACTTCGTCGGTAGGGAACTAACTATGTTTCAAAATGATACTATGCTAATGCAAAAGGCTTTTCAGATTGCTAATCATGCTAATAGGCAAACCACCTGGTCAACATGGTCAAAGTAAATTCATTCCTTTAAACAGATCATTTCAAGAAAAATGTTCGCCCTCTACAACACAAAGGTTATAGTTATAAAGAAATTTTAAAAATCAATTATTTTTTATCGAAAAAAAACAACACACTAAAGAATGTACTATAGGATTAAACACATTATTTCTAGAGGTTATTAAATGTGTAATCTGGGGCGATTAACTCACATTTTCATGATTTTTCTTGAACTCTTCACAAACTACCAGTATTGACAAACATATGCATGTAATAACAAAAAGGTGATTATTTCAGTTTCCAGGACAGAACTGGTGGTGATATATACATGTAGTTTGGTTATGATTCAGACAATTATCATGTACATGTATAACATCATGTTTTCCTTCACTTAAAAAAATGTCTATGAAGTGCAATACTTCAAGACAAGGAAAGAGCTCTGCCTCTACGGTTTACTAACACCTGTACCAATATTTTAATAAATTTATATGTCAAAATAAGTTTTCAATTTTATTTTCTATCTTATCTATAAAAACTTTTTCTTCAAATCACAATGATCAGTATACAGTGTATCTTTAATGAAACAATAGCCAGTTTTAGTCCTTTCCTTGGTTAATCATGTTCATTACATCAAGCAAACTTTTTCTTAACAAATAGTGGTGGTTTTAATAAACTGAAAATTTTACTGACCATTCTATTATCTGTTTAGAAAATATTCTAGGACTTTCTAGTAGCATTAATGGAAAATTATACTACAGAATGCTGGGTTACATTAAAATTTTTAGACAAATTCAAGGCATTTTCATGGCACTCTCCTTATCTGCCCCTGTTTAAAATAGAAAAATATCACCATGATATAAACAATATTATACATATTTTATTATCATTGACCATTGTTGACAGTTATGAAATAAAAAATGTACTCACTTCTCCATCTAAAACCATAATCATTCTCAATACACCATGAGCTGCTGGATGCTGAGGTCCAAAGTTCATTGTTATGTTCTGTACTTGTTTCTCCAAGGGATGTTCATCCATTACTGATAAAAAAGATAATTATAATATGCAAGGTCATTAGGTTAATGAAAAGTTTGTACGGTTTAGTACCTGCCACTAATTGTGTAAGTTCATTGTTATTGTATTAAATCATATTATTAGTAAATACCATACAATATAATCAAAAATTAATGTGAAGTACTCCATGGTGATATATGAGTACAATATAACTTGAAAATGTTGTCAGTGTAATTAAAAACCTTGCTTTTGTCATTTAGAAAATTTTATCATGTATAGAAAAATCTTAATGAATAATTATTTGTGAATATGATCCCTTGTAGAAAAGAAATTGCACTAATGTGACTTGCAAGATCATGCAGCTTAATTTTCTACTAATAATAAAATTCACTAAAATAAGTGAAATTGTTGTTCTTATACTGGTGAATGTAATTCCTTGTAAAATTACATATTTTGGAAATGCCATAAAATATTTGAAATTTTTCTCATACAGATCTTTTATAAATTTAACAAACACAAAAGATTTTTTCATATGTGGTTTTATCTATTATTTTTGTACATAAAATTAATGTGCAAACCTGTAATTTCTGGGTATACCCAGTCAGTCTGTTTCTCATTAGGAAAGCAACTGGACAAAGATATTTTCTAAATAGTCCTTATCTGGTGTCCAAACTTTTCCCCTCTTTCTTGTCTGGAAAAAAGAAAGAAAAATATAAGCATACTGATCTCACTGAAAAGGACATGTCAAGTAATAGTATTTATGAAAACACCTAACATATGATTTATGCTTCTAAACAACCACAATGTATTAAAAGTAATGTTAGTGTGAAATTAGTGTTTCCGGAGGAATACATTTTAGTCATTATATTTAAAAATGAAATGCTCAGCTGGGCGCAGCTTGATACGACAGCAGAGGTCGAACCCTGAACAGTTGGAGCAAGTATGGACACAACATTCAAGCTTGATACAGCTCTGAATTTGGATTGTGATTAAATATTTGACACAGCATAGGTTTCTGACACAGAATGAATGTGGTCTAAGCACTTAAAAATTTTAATTTACCTATTATGGTCCAATATCCAAAATCTAAAAGGTGTATGTACGTACATATGTACATACAGACGGACAGGGATAAACTTAATGCCCCTTTGTTACGGTAGGGGTATAAAAATAGAAGATGTGGAATGATTACCAATGAAACATTTTTTCACAAAAGCCTAAAATGGCACAGAAATTAACTTCTATCGTCATTGACAGTCTTCAATAATGAGCAAAGCCCAAAGTGAAATCAGCAACATTTTATAGTAATATCTAAGAATAAAATTCCTTTGCAACCATAACAGCCCACTGAAATACATCATAAAGGTATTAAAATAGAAAATGACATCATAGTCATGGCTAAAAATAAACAAAAACCTTAATCAGCAACATTTTACAGTAATATCTAAAATAAAATTCCTTTGAACAGTCAGGAATTACTGAAATAAGTGATTTATAAAATCACTTATTTAAGTAGCAAATTTGAAATTTTGTCACAAATTGTGATTTCGTAGTTTAACCAAAATTTTAAACATATAGGTTTAGATTCTTATTATTAGTAAAATTGAAAAAAATGAACCTTTTGCTTCTTTTAAGTAGCAAGGTTTATGCCTTTGATGCAATCATTTAGCTGTAAATTCTATATTTGTTGAAAACAATGCTTTAATGAAGGCTTTACATCATGAACTGATACTTTCTCAACAGATTTTTCCAAACAGTGGGAGTATTTTTCCTGTAAAATTCAAGGTTTCATCTTACAGATTATGTAATAAAATTTTACTGTTCGCGATCAAAATTTCACTGTTCGGGGGTGTTGAAATTAGTGGGGGTAATTAAAATAATAATACTTAAAGAAGTGATTTTTGGAAGAAAATATAGGTATGATACTTAAACAAGTGATTTTCAAGTCATTATCCCAGATTCAGTACAAGGTCATCACCTGACATGACCAGTCATCCTATCAACACAGATGATGGCTCTGATAATTTTAGCAACATAATTAGTCCCTGGATCAATAGTATTGCATATTTAAAGCTACAATAAAATTAAATCACTTAGTCTAATGATTTATTTGTACTACTTAAATAGGTGATTATTAAAGAAAGACAACTCTTACTTCCAACATTTGTGGACAAAATGTTACTTGAATCAGTGATTTAGAAATCTTTCAATTAAGTAAGTCCACTGACTGATTTATTAACAATAAAGTTTATAGCAAATTTCAAATATACATAATTTAAAACTAGTGTAGGTGAGATATTCAAATGAGTTTGAATTACCAACCTTACACTGCTTTTAAATTATGTTTTGTACTAAGTAATTGTCCATTAACCTTGAAACCCTTGTTTTCCCCTTTTTGCCTTATTCCTTAACGGTTTGAGCCATAACCCCCAAAGCCAATTCTTACCATCCCTTTGTGGTATGGAAACTTGTGGTATAATTTCAGAGAGATCCATACACCATTCCACAAGTTATTGTCTGAAAACTAGAAAATGCTTATTTGGGCCCCATTTTATCCCTAATTCCTGAACTGTTAGGACCATAACCCCAAAAATCAATCCCAACCTTCCTTTGTGGTCATAAACCTTATGGTAAAATTTCATAGAAATCCATACACTTAAACAAAAGTTATTGTCCGAAACCAATGTGTCTTCGGACGACGACAATGTGATACCAATATCGACCGCAAAATTTGTGCGGTCGTATAAAACCAGAATCGACAGCTATGTGGCTGAAGGTCTTTTAGAATACCTAAGAAGTATGACCAAAATCAAACCTTCTACCATTTATGCTCCCACTGGATGCATATTTAAGCAGTCATCAAATTTAAGCAGTAGTCCGACATCCCACGGTTTGTGAAATATTGACGGTTTGTGAAATATTGATGGGACCTGCAAAATTAAGTCTACAGGCCAATACATTCCATTGAAAATAAAAATATTTGATCAAAGTTTATTTTGAAGACTGTTAAAGTACTGAATGTGCAATACCAAGTGTATCATGACCATACTGGAGATTTTTGACATATTACCAAGGTTGGCGTATTTACTGCCCCGGTTTTACCAGTGGTATTTACCACCCTGGACAATACTCCCAAGTGGTCAATACTGGCAAATACTGGTCAATTGAAATGTTCCTGCTTCTTTTGACTGACTTATCTATCAATACTAGTAAAAATTGGTTGATGAGGAAAACTTTATTCCTTTGGCATGATTCAGTTTATAAAATGAATGATATTGGTATGTTATTAACTATAATAAAATGCTCCAGGGCACAGCTTGATACGACCAGAGAGGTCGAACCCTGAACAGTTGGGGTAAGTATGGACATAACATTCAAGCTTGATACAGCTCTGAATTTGGATTGTGATTAAATATTTGACACAGCATAGGTTTCTGACACAGAATATATGTGGTCTAAGAACTTAAAAATTTTTAATTTACCTATTATGGTCCAAAATCTAAAAGGTGTACGTACGTACATATGTGCATACAGCAGGACAGGGATAAAACTTAATGCCCCTCTTTGTTACGGCGGGGGTATAAAAAAAGATGTGGAATGATTACCAATGAATGAGACATTTTTTCACAAAAGCCTAAAATGGCACAGAAATTAACTTCTATAGGTCATTGACAGTCTTCAACAATGAGCAAAGCCCAAAGTGAAATCAGCAACATTTTATCATGTTTATAGAAATATCTAGGATAAAATTCCTTTGCAACCATAACAGCCCATTCAAATACATCATTAAGGTATTAAAATAGAAAATGACATCATAGTCATGGCTAAAAATAAACAAAAAACCTTAATCAGCAACATTTTACAGAAATATCTAAAAATAAAATTCCTTTGTAACCATAAAAGCCCATTTAAATACATCATAAAGGTATTAAAATAGAAAATGATATCATAGTCATGGCTAAAAATAAACAAAAAACCTTCATCAGCAACATTTTATATTGGCAAATTTCCAATGAAATTTATTAATACTACAGTTATTGGCAAATTTCCAATATACATAATTTAAAACCAGTGTAGCTGAGATATTCAAATGAGTTTGAATTACAACCCCAATAAATTTGCAACCATAAAAGCCCATTTAAATACATTATAAAAGAATTAAATAAAATGCTTCGCTGAGCGCAGCCTGATACGACCACAGAGGTCAAACCCTGAACAGTTGGGGCAAATTTGGATATAATATTCAAGCTTGATACTGTCTGAATTTGGATTGTGATCAAATTTTTGACATAATATAGGTTTCTGACACAGAATAAATGTGGTAAAAGATCTTACAAATCTATTGCGCAATACTGTGCAACTGAAGATTACTTCTTGAAACTTTTACAAAATTTGAAATTTCAAAATTTTTGAAAAAAATATGAATTCCTTAAAAAAATTGGAAACCCACAACCACAACCCATAACCCTTAATATGAATCCCAAACCTTCTACTTGTGGTATTAAACATTGTTGTACAATTTCAGAGCAATCGAAATACTTATACACAAGTTATTATCCTGAAACTAGAAAATGTTTCTTTTGGGCCACTTTTGGGCCCCTAATTCCTAAACGGTTGGGACCATCATCCCCAAAATCAATCCCAACTTTCCTTTTGTGGTATTGAACCTTCTTAAAAAATTTCATAGAGATCCATTAACTTAAACTGAAGTTATTGTCCGGAAACCTATGTGTCTTCGGACGCTCCGCAGACGACATCATACCATTATATTATCCCAAAAATTTTTAGCGGCCGTATAAAAATTTAAATACATCATAAGGCTATTAAAATAGAAAATGATATCATAGTCATGTTAAAAATAAACAAAAAACCTTCATTAGCAACATTTTATATTGGCAAATTTCCAATGGAATTTATTAACAATAAAGTTATTGGCAATTTTCCAATATACATAATTTAAAAGCAATGTAGGTGAGATATTCAAATGAGTTTGAATTACCAACCTTACACTACTTTTAAATTATGTTTTGTACTTAAGTAATTGTCTATTAACCTGGAAACCCTTGTTTTTCCCCCTTTTTTGCCCCTTATTCCTAAAGTTTTGAAACAATTACCCCAAAATCAATCCCAGCCTTCCCTTTGTGGTATGGTACCTTGCAGTACAATTTCAGAGAGATCCATACACTTGAACACAAGTTATTGTCTGAAACTTGAAAATGCTTATTTTTGCCCTTTTTCCTAAACGTTTGGGTAATTACCCCAAACTCAATTCCAGCTTTCCTTTGTGATATGGAACCTTGTAGTACAATTTCAGAAAGATCCATACACTTACACACAAGTTATTGTCATGAAACTAGAAAAATGCTTGTTTTTTGCCCCTTTTTTTGCCCCTAATTCATAAACTTTTGAGGCAATTACCCCTTAAATCAATCCCAGCATTCCCTTTGTGATATGGAACCTTGTGGTACAATGTCAGAGAGATCCATACACTAAAACACAAGTTACAAAAATGCTAATTTTTTGGCCCCTAATTCCTTAACTGTTGGTACCATAACCCCCAAAATCAATCCCAACCTTCCTTTTATGGTATTGAACCTTATGGTAAAATTTCATAGAGATCCATTCACTTAAACTAAAGTTATTGTGCGAAAACCAATGTGTCTTCGGACGACGAAGACGCAAACGTCATACCAATATTTTTGCGGTCGTATAAAAAACAGATGTCAGAGAAAATTTGTTAAAGCTAGTTAAATATGTATGAACATGATGAATAGACACCTTTGTAGATTTTATTTACAATAGTAACTTATATAAGAAATGTTTAAAAGGGCCTCATTTTCAACATACACTGCAACTTGTATAGGTAATTTTGAAAGTTATTTGTTCAAATAATGCCGGACTGTGTATTCCACTGATTATAAGCCATCTTATTGTCTCTCAAATCCTATCATTGCCTATAGAAGGATCATAAGACTAAGCAACAGGTCAGGAATATGACAGTTGTTTTTCACTCAATCTGTTAGTTGATAACATTTGGTTTCATCAGTTCTTATTGACTTCCCCCATGTTTTGAATTTACCTTAGAGTTCTGTATTTTTGCTATACTTTTTTAAATGAAGAACATTAAACTCTTGTGAAGTAAGAAGCTAGAGTGATGCAGAAAATTAGTATGCAGAAAATTGAAAGCTATGCTAATTTTGTTATTATGGTCACATTTTGGCTGCAAAATTTAAAATGAATTACATGTACCTTTTCTTATTTGGCATGTTTAGTAATGAAAGGATTAAATATTTTTCATGAGATAAGCACATTAAGGATTTAGATAATACCTGATCAGCTCTGGAAGGTTATTGGTGCAAGATTTTTTCATTTATATTTTTATCATCAAACTTTATTGTAATCAGATTTTACAGGTTTTCAGGAAATAGTGTGCTCTTTTAGATGTTTGCGGACGGCGGAGCCACCGGCCCAGTATAAATATCGACCAAAAAATTTTTGCGGTCGTATAAAACACTAAAAATTACTACTTAAGTTCTTAGGGGTAATGATATTGCATACTTTTGGTATACATATAAAATTGCTTTCATGGCTACATCAGTTATTCTAACATGTATAAATCAAGATATTTTTTCTAGAAAAGGTTTGAATTTTACGGGTAAATAGAATTACAAGTGACTAGCAATATAGATTATCAGAGCATTACCTATTATATGGCTAACAGGTGTCAAAAGTTTAATTACTATAACAACCTACCCTAATAAATGTTGAATAACAGGAAAAATTTTTAATTGCATCTTTCAAAATAACTGTTAAGAAAACCAGATGTTATATAGTCTCTTTTAAGTGACTGACTTCATAGTTTTAATGACTATTTCCGTTGTATTATTAAATTAATATTTGCTAAATCTTCATTAAACCATGTTCATGAACTAATTAATTGTGACTTTTGTCTTAGAACAATTTAGTAAATAAGTGACTTTCTGCCTTGTGACTATATCTATCCATTTACCAAGTAATTGACCTGAGGTAGGGACTAGTTTCTATAGTAAAGTCCTATCAAAATTTCAATTGACCAGCATTTGCCAGTACTGACCAGTATTCCTGGCATGGTCAATACTAGTATTGACCGCTTTTGCCGACCTTGCATATTGCTCAAAATTTGCTAGTTAACCATTAAAATACTATTTTGAGTAGTGCCAATGTTCAAATGGTGTGATACTTTTTTTATTTCATCTGTGTCAGAAATGAAATCTGGTTTTCGTGACTACTACACTTTGTTCATAGACAGTCAGTGAGATCAGATCTATTTTAAAATTTGATTAGTCAAGAGGCTTTTTTTTAATCAGCCAATCAAATTACGTGTATTATCAATTACATATGTAAATGTCTGGATATTGTACATGTATACACTGTTTCATTGTATGTAACAAAGTACCGTCACATCTTCATGATGTTGTTAAAATCTCCCAGGCAATTTTCTCCTAAAAAAATTGGGTTGTTTGAGTGTAGTAAAAATACAACCCGATTCCAGTTTATCAGAGAGCTTATAAGATGTTTCAGCCACAATGAATTTCTTAACATTTGTTTCTAAAAAACAATTACATTTTCTCCCTTATAACAGTCAGGGTGCTACTTAAACAAGTGATTTCATTATCACCTATTTCAGTGATTTTTAAATTCAGTTATCACCTATTCAAGTGATTTTGGTGTTTCCTTTGATCTTCAAATGCTAATTTCATTGATTTTCCATATTTTCACAAACTTTTCTATAATTTTCCTACATTAATCAATTATCCCTTTATCTTTGGATATCAATTTCACCAGTGCGCTTGGGCAGTAAGTTAGTGCGCTAAAGCTTTTAAAAGTACCCTTGGGAATTGTTCTGTAATCAAATATTCATTAACTACTCTTACTATCAGACAAAGGTCAACAATATTAGGTGACCTGATTGGTTTTCTTTAGAGTTAAAATGATTTAATTTAAGGTTATGTCCTGATCTACAAATTATTCCAGTTTTTGCATATTCAAATATACTGTAATAAAATGCTCCGCAGGGCGCAGCTTGATACGACCACAGAGGTCGAACCCTGAACAGTTGGGGCAAGTATGGACCAGGGCTCACGCTACCAGGCGACTAGGGCGAAGAAGTCGCTTTCCGTCCGTCACTTCGCTTTGCCCGACCCTCAAAAGCGAAAACAAGTCGCCCTGTTGTTTACCATACGCTTTCAGTCGCTTTCGTCATCGGACATTTTCAATTTTACCAAGTTGATAAAACATCAACTTTTATTGATTAAAAGAAATTCAGACATAAACGATTCATTTTCTTAAGAAAAGAGGTTTAAGCATTGACTTTACAGTGTGTAGCAGGTTATTTAATAAAAGACAACTTTTATCACTGCATGCACTTCCGGTACTTGTTACTCAGAGTGTGCATCAATCTAACTTTCGGTGGCAAAATAAGTTTGTTACTTCATTTGAAAGTGATACAAGTTGCCTCCAGTAAATGTTTAATCCATTTATTGCATTAAAACGTCATATTCCTTTCCAAATAGCTTGTCAAACATCGTTTATTTTGTAAATTTTCTTCGTCCGCCATTAATCGTTTACTAACTACGGATCGAACCGGACCAGCTATGACCGAAATCCGTATTTTACAATAATAACTACGGATGCATGAATGGAAAAGATGACAGAAGAATATTGATCCCAAAAGGAAAGAATACGCATTCCACGCATTAACAGACTTTTGGTTAGATCTAATTGATTAATGTATATAATTCCATATAATTTATATGGATTGTTTCAAAATATTGATTAAAGTTGCTTAACTACTAATATCAATATATTATGGCCCAGCTTAACTTTGTATATCTTTTGATGAGAAACACTGAATTTCATAACATGATAAACAAGATAGTTTTAATTGAATTGTAATTCATATATTATAATTTCTTTACCTTTTGACATAAAAAAATTCTTTTAGTGCTAGATATTTAGTTGGTACAGAGACATATATATACATTAGTATATATGTCTCCGGTTGGTAGTTTCTCACAAGAACCTAAACTTAAACAACTTTGAATTTGAACTGTTAATTTAATTGTATACTCAGCAGATATGAATTGAACAATATAAAAAGAACATTATTTACATATGACCCTTTATACTATAGTAAAATCAAAACATTGTCGCAGCGCATAAGGAGCACTTCTCTTCAAATCTCACCACTTCTCCTATCAGTTTCAAAGAGAAGTCACTTCTCCTATGATTCTGAAGTAGTGTGAGCCCTGTGGACACAACATTCAAGCTTGATACAGCTCTGAATTTGGATTGTGATTGACTATTTGACACAGCATAGGTTTCTGACACAGAATGAATGTGGTCTAAGAACTTAAAATTTTAAATTGGACATTCACCTATTATGGTCCAATATCCAAAATCTAAATACATGGTTAGATTCAGCATATCAAAGAACCCTAAGAGTTCAATTTTGATGAAATCAAACAAAGTTTAATTTTGGACCCTTTTGACCTCAATGTGGACAAAGTTGATAACGGGCCCAAAATCAAAATCTAAATACATGGTTAGATTCAGCATATCAAAGAACCCTAAGAGTTCAATTTTGATGAAATCAAACAAAGTTTAATTTTGGACCCTTTTGACCTCAATGTGGACAAAGTTGATAACGGGCCCAAAAATCAAAAATCTAAATACATGGTTAGATTCAGCATATCAAAGAACCCATATATTCAATTTTGTTGAAATCAAACAAAGTTTAATTTTGGACCCTTTTGACCTCAATGTGGACAAAGTTGATAACGGGCCCAAAATTCAAAAATCTAAATACATGGTTAGATTCAGCATATCAAAGAACCCCATATATTCAATTTTGTTGAAATCAAACAAAGTTTAATTTTGGACCCGACTTGGACCAACTTGAAAACTGGGCCCATAATCAAAATTTAAAGACATGTTTAGACTCAGCATATCAAAGAACCCTAAGAATTCAATTTTGTTAAAATCAAATTAAGTTTAATTTTGGACCCTTTGGACCTTAATGTAGACCAATTTGAAAACAGGACCAAAAATTAAGAATCTAAATACATGGTTAGATTCAGCATATCAAAGAACCCCATATATTCAATTTTTGTTGAAATCAAACAAGGTTTAATTTTGGACTAATTTGGACCAACTTGAAAACTGGGCCCATAATCAAAATCTAAATACATGATTAGATTCAGCATATCAAAGAACCCTAAGAATTCAATTTTGTTAAAATCAAACTAAGTTTAATTTTGGACCCTTTGGACCTTAATGTATACCAATTTGAAAAAGGACCAAAAATTAAGAATCTAAATACAGGTTAGATTCAGCATATCAAAGAACCCCATATATTCAATTTTGTTGAAATCAATTCCTTCACATACATAATCATGGCTAAAATTAAATAATTTTAAAATTGAAAATGACATCATAATAATGCCTTAAATTAAAAGCCTCCATCAGCAACATTAAATAGTAATATCTCAAAATAAAACTCCTTCACATACATAATCATGGCTATAATTAAATTACCTTTATTATATATGTTATTAAACATTTTTAAAATAGTAACTTCTAAAAATAAATTGACAGCTAATCACCATGATCACCTAAAGACAGTACATTTCTTTATAAATAATTTACAAGCAGTGTAAGGGAGGTAATTTGACAATATGTGTTGGAATTACCTCCCTTACACTGCTTTAAGTTTATGTTTTGTACTTAAGTAATTGTCCATTAACTGAAAACACTTGTTTTACCCCTTTTTTGCCCCTAATTCCTAAACAGTTTGAGCCATAACCCCCCAAAGCAAATTCTTACCATCCCTTTGTGATATGGTAACTTGTGGTATAATTTCAGAGAGATCCATACACCATTTCACAACTTATTGTTTGGAAACTAGAAAAATACTTATTTGGTCCCCATTTTGGCCCCTAATTCCTGAACTGTTAGGACCATAACCCCCAAAATCAATCCCAACCTTCCATTTGTGGTCATGAACCTTATGGTAAAATTTCATAGAAATCCATTCACTTAAACAAAAGTTATTGTCCGGAAACCAATGTGTCTTCGGACGACGACGATGTGATACCAATATACAACCGCAAAATTTTTGCGGTCGTATAAAAACCAGAATCGACAGCTATGTGGCTGAAGGTCTTTTAGAATACCTAAGAAGTATGACCAAAATCAAACCATCTACCATTTAGGCTCCCATTGGATGCATATTTAAGCAGTCATCAAATTTAAGCAGTAGTTCGACATCCCACGGTTTGTGAAATATTGACGGGACCTGCAAAAATTAAGTCTACCAGTCTACAGGCCAATACATTCCATTGAAAATAAAAATGTTTGATCAAAGTTTATTTTGAAGACTGTTAAAGTACTGAATGTGCAATACCAAATGTATCGTGACCATACTGGAGATTTTTTGACATATTACCAATGTTGGGCGGTATTTACCGCCCCCAGTATTTACCAGTGGTATTTACCGCCCCGGACAATACTCCCCAAGTGGTCAATACTGGTCAATTGAAATTTTCATGCTTCTTTTGACTGACTTATCTATCAATACTATTAAAAAATTGGTTGATGAGGGAAAACTTTATTCCTTTGGCATGATTCAGTTTATAAAAATGAATGATATTGGTATGTTATTAACTATTAAAACATTAAAAACATTAAAAATTACTACTTAAGTTGTTAGGGGTAATGATATTGCATACTTTTGGTATACATATAAAATTGCTTTCATGGCTATATCAGTTATTTTAACATGTATAAATCAAGATATTTTTTTCTTGAAAAGGTTTGAATTTTACAGGTAAATAGAATTACAAGTGACTAGCAATACAGATTATCAGAGCATTACCGATTATATGGCTAACAGGTGTCAAAAGTTTAATTACTATAACAACCTACCCCTAATAAATGTTGACATAACAGGAAAAAGGTCATAAAAGTGATTTCTGAAGATTGTTTTAAACAATGAATTAATTCCTGACTATTCAACAGCACGATAAAAATCTTCTAAATTCAGGAATTTTTTTTTTTGATAAATATAAAACATATACACATGATATATATATACATATATAAAATTTTTTTTTTATTTTTAATTGCATCTTTCAAAATAACTGTTAAGAAAACCAGATGTTATATAGTCTCTTTTAAGTGACTGACTTCATGGTGTTAATGACTATATCTGTTGTATGATTAAATTAATATTTGCTAAATCTTCATTAAACCATGTTCATGAACTAATTAATTGTGACTTTTTGTCCTAGTACAATTTAGTACATAAGTGACTTTCTGCCTTGTGACTATATATCTATCCATTTACCAAGTAATTGACCTGAGGTAGGGACTAGTTTTTATAGTAAAGTCCTATCAAAATTTCAATTGACCAGTATTTGCCATTACTGACCAGTATTCCGCCGGCATGGTCAATACTAGTATTGACCGCTTTTTTGCCAACCTTGCATATTGCTCAAAATTTGCTAGTTAACCATTAAAATACTATTTTGAGTAGTGCCAATGTTCAAATGGTGTGATACTTTTTTTTTATTTCATCTGTGTCAGAAATGAAATCTGGTTTTCGGTGACTACTACACTTTGTTCATAGACAGTCGGTGAGATCAGATCTATTTTAAAATTTGATTAGTCAAGAGGCTTTTTTTAAATCAGCCAATGAATTTACGTGTATTATCAATTACATATGTAAATGTCTGGATATTGTACATGTATACACTGTTTCATTGTATGTAACAAAGTACCGTCACATCTTCATGATGTTGTTAAAATCTCCCAGGCAATTTTCTCCTAAAAAATTGGGTTGTTCCGGTTGTTTGAGCGTAGTAAAAATACAACCTGATTCCAGTTTATCAGAGAGCTTTTAAGATTTTTCAGCCACAATGAATTTCTTAACATTTGTTTCTAGAAACAATTACATTTTTCTCCCCGTATAACAATAAAAACCATGGCCGAAACTTTACAAAGTATGGCCAAACTGGTAGTATGGTGAATCGACTGTGGCTGAACTGGCAGTGTGGCTATAATGTCCTGCATAGATCAGAAATGCTGCAAGATAAAAAAAAAATGACAATTGGTGCAGCTAAGTGATGTGTGATTCTTGGGTCAAGATTTGCAGTTTAATGTTATAAAGAAACCAGACAAGCACCCCAAGACAAGTTAAGTTTGACTTATGGTTATAAAAATTTCCAGCCCACCTCGCCAGATGTGTGACAATCTCTTGGTAAGTTTCAAGATGCCTACTATTTTAATGCAAGTTTTGTTATGAAATATGTGATTCAAGGACAAATGGTCTAACGTCATGATACTTGTAACTTGATGTAAGAACTGAGTAAAAATAACAGCAAATTACTGTGCATAATAAAGAGGACTTGTTCTTGTCAGCAAAGGCTTCCGACATGCATTGATAACTGCTGGAGAAGCCTTTCGTAACAAGCTTCCCAGCGCTGCCATTTCGGGTTTTGTAATTCCGGAAGTTGTGTGTCTAAAAGTAAAGTGTAGATTACGTGACTTTTACTACAGTAAAGTGATCATCTACTATAGTTTACGTCCCCTTCTTTCACCTGTGTTACGCTTTCTTCACTTTATCGTCACGTTTCATGGAAAACAAACATAATTTAACAGACAATTGTTATATCAAATGATGTTAAGAGCTGTCCCCTATTTTCAATCATTATCATTTTTTATGGGTCTCACTAATTAGAGACAAGAAACGACCGAACGAACGAACGAACGAACGAACGAATGAATGAATG
>JAASAO010000155.1:0-21261 GCA_017311375.1 Mytilus coruscus | reverse complement strand
ACCCCACCCTTACAGTAATGGTAATAAAAATGTTTTACGGCAATACTTTTTCGCCACTAGGTGCAATGTGAAGCTGAATAGCTAAGGTCTACTTGAGAAAAATCCAGGGTGTGGTTCGGCTTAGTTTTTTTAAATTAGGTCCAAAGTTGGGGTCGGACACCCTACCCCACCCTTACAGTAATGGTAATAAAAATGTTTTACGGCAATACTTTTTCGCCACTAGGTGCAATGTGAAGCTGAATAGCCAAGGTCTACTTGAGAAAAAATCCAGGGTGTGGTTCGGCTTAGTTTTTTTAAATTAGGTCCAAAGTTGGGGTCGGACACCCTACCCCACCCTTACAGTAATGGTAATAAAAATGTTTTACGGCAATACTTTTTCGCCACTAGGTGCAATGTGAAGCTGAATAGCTAAGGTCTACTTGAGAAAAAATTCAGGGTGTGGTTCGGCTTAGTTTTTTTAAATTAGGTCCAAAGTTGGGGTCGGACACCTCCCCACCCTTACGGTAATGGTAATAAAAATGTTTTACGGCAATACTTTTTCGCCACTAGGTGCAATGTGAAGCTGAATAGCTAAGGTCTACTTGAGAAAAAATCCAGGGTGTGGTTCGGCTTAGTTTTTTTAAATTAGGTCCAAAGTTGGGGTCGGACACCTACCCCCCTACAGTAATGGTAATAAAAATGTTTTACGATATTTTTGCCACTAGGTGCAATTGAAGCTGAATAGCAAGGTCTTTGAAAAAATCCAGGGTGTGGTTCGGCTAGTTTTTTTAATTGGTCCAAAGTTGGGGTCGGACACCCTACCCACCTGTAATGGTAATAAAAATGTTTTGGCAACTTTTTCGCCACTAGGTGCAATGTGAAGCTGAATAGCTAAGGTCTACTTAGAAAATCAGGTGTGGTTCGGCTTAGTTTTTTTAAATTAGGTCCAAAGTTGGGGTGGACACCTCCCACCTACGTAATGGTAATAAAAATGTTTTACGGCAATACTTTTTCGCCACTAGGTGCAATTGAACTGAATAGCTAAGGTCTCTTGAGAAAAACTCACTGTGGTTCGGCTTAGTTTTTTAAATTAGGTCCAAAGTTGGGGTCGGACCCTTACCCACCCTTAGTAATGGTAATAAAAATGTTTTACGCAATACTTTTTCGCCACTAGGTGCAATTGAAGCTGAATAGCTAAGGTCTTCTTGAGAAAAAGTCAGGGTGTGGTTCGGCTTAGTTTTTTAGAATTAGGTCCAAAGTTGGGGTCGGACACCTTTTTCCACCCTAGGGTAATGGTAATAAAAATGGTTTTACGGCAATACTTTTTTCCACTAGGTGCAATGTGAAGCTGAATAGCTAAGGTTATCAAAAATTCAGGGTGTGGTTCGGCTTAGTTTTTTAAAGTTAAGTCCAAAGTTGGGGTCGGACACCTTTCCCACCTAGGTAATGGTAATAAAAATGTTTTAGGCAATACTTTTTACGCCACTAGGTGCAGGTTAAGCTGATTAGCTAAGGTCTCTTGAGAAAATTCAAGTGTGGTTCGGCTTAGTTTTTTAAATTAGGTCCAAAGTTTTGGGATACTTTTTCCCACGTACAGTAATGGTAATAAAAGGTGTTTTACAGCAATAATTTTTCCCACTAGGTGCAGTTCGGCTTATTTTTAAAGGTCTCAAAATAGGTCGAGGGTGTGGTTCGCTTATTTTTGAATAAAAATCAATTGGCAATACTTTTTCGCCACTAGGTGCAATGTGAAGCATAAAAATAGTCTACTTGAGAAAATATCCCATGGGATGTGAGTGATGCTAAGGTTTTAAAAAATCCAAAGTTGGTTCGGCTTACTTTTTTAATTAGTCAAAGTTGGGGCGACCTCCCACCTTCAGTAATGGTAATAAAAATGTTTACGGAAATTTTCGCTGGTCATTAAGTATTAAAGGTCCTAGAAAGTTCGGGGTTCGGCTACTTTTTTTAATTAGGTCCAAAGTTGGGTCGAACCTTTCCCACCTAGTAATGTAATAAAAGTTTTACGGCATACTTTTTGCAATAGGGATGTGAGCGATAGCTAGTTATTGGAAAATTCAGGGTGTGGTTCGCTATTTTTTTAATTAGTCAAATTGTTTTGGCAACTTTTCGCCCTTAGGTAATGTAAATAATGTAAGGCACTTGTAACACAGGTGGTTCGGCTTATTTTTTTAAATTAGGTCCAAAGTTGGGGTCGGACACCTACCCCACCCTTACGTAATGGTAATAAAAATGTTTTCGGAATACTTTTTCCCCTTAGGTAATGTAATGAATGTAAGGCTACTTGAAAAATCAGGGTGGTTGGCTTATTTTTTAGTTTAGGCAAATTGGGGTGGCCCCCCACCTTGAAATGGTAAAAAATGTTTTCGGCAACTTTTTCCCACTAGGTCAATGTAACTAATGTTTAGGCATCTTTTTAAATTAGGTGGTGAGTTTTTTTCAAGGTCCTAAAGTTCGGGTCGCTTTTTAAGTATCAAAGTTTTGAACTTTCCCACTAGGTAATGTAATAAGCTAGGCATAACCAGGGTGTGGTGCTAGTTTTTTAATAGTCCAAGTTGGGTCGGCTCTTTTAATGTATAAAAGTTTCGGAACTTTTCCCTAGTAATGGAATAAGTAGTTACTGAAAATTCGGTTGTTCGCTAGTTTTTTTAAATGCAATGGGGCTCCCCTGAGAAAAAGTTTGACTTTTCGAAATAGTAAAACAGTGTGTTTTTTTAATAGGTCCAAAGTTCTAAGGTCTACTTGAGAAAAAATCCAGGGTGTGGTTCAGCTTAGTTTTTTAAAATTATATCCAAAGTTGGGGTCGGACACCTACCCCACCCTTACGGTAATGGTAATAAAAATGTTTTACGGCAATACTTTTTCGCCACTAGGTGCAATGTGAAGCTGAATAGCTAAGGTCTACTTGAGAAAAAATCCAGGGTGTGGTTCGGCTTAGTTTTTTTAAATTAGGTCCAAAGTTGGGGTCGGACACCCTACCCCACCCTTACAGTAATGGTAATAAAAATGTTTTACGGCAATACTTTTTCGCCACTAGGTGCAATGTGAAGCTGAATAGCTAAGGTCTACTTGAAAAAAATCCAGGGTGTGGTTCGGCTTAGTTTTTTTAAATTAGGTCCAAAGTTGGGGTCGGACACCTACCCCACCCTTACAGTAATGGTAATAAAAATGTTTTACGGCAATACTTTTTCGCCACTAGGTGCAATGTGAAGCTGAATAGCTAAGGTCTACTTGAGAAAAAATTCAGGGTGTGGTTCGGCTTAGTTTTTTTAAATTAGGTCCAAAGTTGGGGTCGGACACCCTACCCACCCTTACGGTAATGGTAATAAAAATGTTTTACGGCAATACTTTTTCGCCACTAGGTGCAATGTGAAGCTGAATAGCCAAGGTCTACTTGAGAAAATATCCAGGGTGTGGTTCGGCTTAGTTTTTTAAATTAGGTCCAAAGTTGGGGTCGGACACCCTACCCCACCCTTACAGTAATGGTAATAAAAATGTTTTACGGCAATACTTTTTCGCCACTAGGTGCAATGTGAAGCTGAATAGCCAAGGTCTACTTGAGAAAAAATCCAGGGTGTGGTTCGGCTTAGTTTTTTTAAATTAGGTCCAAAGTTGGGGTCGGACACCCTACCCCACCCTTACGGTAATGGTAATAAAAATGTTTTACGGCAATACTTTTTCGCCACTAGGTGCAATGTGAAGCTGAATAGCCAAGGTCTACTTGAGAAAAAATCCAGGGTGTGGTTCGGCTTAGTTTTTTTAAATTAGGTCCAAAGTTGGGGTCGGACACCCTACCCCACCCTTACAGTAATGGTAATAAAAATGTTTTACGGCAATACTTTTTCGCCACTAGGTGCAATGTGAAGCTGAATAGCTAAGGTCTGCTTGAGAAAAAATTCAGGGTGTGGTTCGGCTTAGTTTTTTTTAAAATTAGGTCCAAAGTTGGGGTCGGACACCCTACCCCACCCTTACGGTAATGGTAATAAAAATGTTTTACGGCAATACTTTTTTCGCCACTAGGTGCAATGTGAAGCTGAATAGCCAAGGTCTACTTGAGAAAAATCCAGGGTGTGGTTCGGCTTAGTTTTTTTTAAATTAGGTCCAAAGTTGGGGTCGGACACCCTACCCCACCCTTACGGTAATGGTAATAAAAATGTTTTACGGCAATACTTTTTCGCCACTAGGTGCAATGTGAAGCTGAATAGCTAAGGTCTACTTGAGAAAAATCCAGGGTGTGGTTCGGCTTAGTTTTTTTAAATTAGGTCCAAAGTTGGGGTCGGACACCCTACCCCACCCTTACAGTAATGGTAATAAAAATGTTTTACGGCAATACTTTTTCGCCACAAGGTGCAATGTGAAGCTGAATAGCTAAGGTCTACTTGAGAAAAAATCCAGGGTGTGGTTCGGCTTAGTTTTTTTTTAAATTAGGTCCAAAGTTGGGGTCGGACACCCTACCCCACCCTGACGGAAATGGTAATAAAAAATGTTTTACGGCAATACTTTTTTCGCCACTAGGTGCAATATGAAGCTGAATAGCTAAGGTCTGCTTGAGAAAAATTCAGGGTGTGGTTCGGCTTAGTTTTTTTTTAAATTAGGTCCAAAGTTGGGGTCGGACACCCTACCCCACCCTTACAGTAATGGTAATAAAAATGTTTTACAGCAATACTTTTTCGCCACTAGGTGCAATGTGAAGCTGAATAGCCAAGGTCTACTTGAGAAAAATCCAGGGTGTGGTTCGGCGTAGTTTTTTTAAATTAGGTCCAAAGTTGGGGTCGGACACCCTACCCCACCCTTACGGTAATGGTAATAAAAATGTTTTACGGCAATACTTTTTCGCCACTAGGTGCAATGTGAAGCTGAATAGCTAAGGTCTACTTCAGAAAAATTCAGGGTGTGGTTCGGCTTAGTTTTTTAAAATTAGGTCCAAAGTTGGGGTTGGACACCTTCCCACCCTTACGGTAATGGTAATAAAAAATGTTTTACGGCAATACTTTTTTCGCCACTAGGTGCAATGTGAAGCTGAATAGCTAAGGTCTACTTGAGAAAAAATCCAATGTGTGGTTCGGCTTAGTTTTTTTTAAATTAGGTCCAAAGTTGGGGTCGGACACCTACCCCACCCTTACAGTAATGGTAATAAAAATGTTTTACGGCAATACTTTTTCGCCACTAGGTGCAATATGAAGCTGAATAGCTAAGGTCTGCTTGAGAAAAATTCAGGGTGTGGTTCGGCTTAGTTTTTTTTAAATTAGGTCCAAAGTTGGGGTCGGACACCTACCCCACCCTTACGGTAATGGTAATAAAAATGTTTTACGGCAATACTTTTTCGCCACTAGGTGCAATGTGAAGCTGAATAGCTAAGGTCTACTTGAGAAAAATCCAGGGTGTGGTTCGGCTTAGTTTTTTTTAAATTAGGTCCAAAGTTGGGGTCGGACACCCTACCCCACCCTTACAGTAATGGTAATAAAAATGTTCTACGGCAATACTTTTTCGCCACTAGGTGCAATGTGAAGCTGATTAGCTAAGGTCTGCTTGAGAAAAAATTCAGGGTGTGGTTCGGCTTAGTTTTTTTAAATTAGGTCCAAAGTTGGGGTTGGACACCCTTCCCCACCCTTACGGTAATGGTAATAAAAATGTTTTACGGCAATACTTTTTCGCCACTAGGTGCAATGTGAAGCTGAATAGCTAAGGTCTACTTCAGAAAAAATTCAGGGTGTGGTTCGGCTTAGTTTTTTTAAAATTAGGTCCAAAGTTGGGGTTGGACACCCTTCCCACCCTTACGGTAATGGTAATAAAAATGTTTTACGGCAATACTTTTTCGCCACTAGGTGCAATGTGAAGCTGAATAGCTAAGGTCTACTTGAGAAAAATCAATGTGTGGTTCGGCTTAGTTTTTTTTAAATTAGGTCCAAAGTTGGGGTCGGACACCTACCACACCCTTACAGTAATGGTAATAAAAATGTTTTACGGCAATACTTTTTCGCCACTAGGTGCAATATGAAGCTGAATAGCTAAGGTCTGCTTGAGAAAAATTCAGGGTGTGGTTCGGCTTAGTTTTTTTTAAATTAGGTCCAAAGTTGGGGTCGGACACCCTACCCCACCCTTACGGTAATGGTAATAAAAAATGTTTTACGGCAATACTTTTTCGCCACTAGGTGCAATGTGAAGCTGAATAGCCAAGGTCTACTTGAAAAAATTCAGGGTGTGGTTCGGCTTAGTTTTTTAAAATTAGGTCCAAAGTTGGGGTTGGACACCTTCCCCACCCTTACGGTAATGGTAATAAAAAATGTTTTACGGCAATACTTTTTTCGCCACTAGGTGCAATGTGAAGCTGAATAGCTAAGGTCTACTTGAGAAAAAATCCAATGTGTGGTTCGGCTTAGTTTTTTTTTAAATTAGGTCCAAAGTTGGGGTCGGACACCCTACCCCACCCTTACGGTAATGGTAATAAAAAATGTTTTACGGCAATACTTTTTTCGCCACTAGGTGCAATATGAAGCTGAATAGCTAAGGTCTGCTTGAGAAAAATTCAGGGTGTGGTTCGGCTTAGTTTTTTTTTAAATTAGGTCCAAAGTTGGGGTCGGACACCCTACCCCACCCTTACGGTAATGGTAATAAAAAATGTTTTACGGCAATACTTTTTTCGCCACTAGGTGCAATGTGAAGCTGAATAGCCAAGGTCTACTTGAGAAAAAATCCAGGGTGTGGTTCGGCGTAGTTTTTTTTAAAATTAGGTCCAAAGTTGGGGTCGGACACCCTACCCCACCCTTACGGTAATGGTAATAAAAAATGTTTTACGGCAATACTTTTTCGCCACTAGGTGCAATGTGAAGCTGAATAGCTAAGGTCTACTTGAGAAAAAATCCAATGTGGTTCGGCTTAGTTTTTTTAAAATTAGGTCCAAAGTTGGGGTCGGACACCCTACCCCACCCTTACAGTAATGGTAATAAAAATGTTTTACGGCAATACTTTTTCGCCACTAGGTGCAATGTGAAGCTGAATAGCTAAGGTCTACTTGAGAAAAATTCAGGGTGTGGTTCGGCTTAGTTTTTTTAAATTAGGTCCAAAGTTGGGGTCGGACACCCTACCCCATCCTTACAGTAATGGTAATAAAAATGTTTTACGGCAATACTTTTTCGCCACTAGGTGCAATGTGAAGCTGAATAGCTAAGGTCTACTTGAGAAAAAATCCAGGGTGTGGTTCGGTTTAGTTTTTTAAATTAGGTCCAAAGTTGGGGTCGGACACCATACCCCACCCTTACGGTAATGGTAATAAAAATGTTTTACGGCAATACTTTTTCGCCACTAGGTGCAATGTAAAGCTGAATAGCTAAGGTCTGCTTGAGAAAAATTCAGGGTGTGGTTCGGCTTAGTTTTTTTAAATTAGGTCCAAAGTTGGGGTCGGACACCCTACCCCACCCTTACAGTAATTGTCATAAAAATGTTTTCGGCAATACTTTTTCGCCACTAGGTGCAATGTGAAGCTGAATAGCCAAGGTCTACTTGAGAAAAATCCAGAGTGTGGTTCAGCTTAGTTTTTTTTAAATTAGGTCCAAAGTTGGGGTCGGACACCTACCCCACCCTTACAGTAATGGTAATAAAAATGTTTTACGGCAATACTTTTTCGCCACTAGGTGCAATGTGAAGCTGAATAGCCAAGGTCTACTTGAGAAAAAATTCAGGGTGTGGTTCGGCTTAGTTTTTTTTAAATTAGGTCCAAAGTTGGGGTCGGACACCCTACCCCACCCTTACAGTAATGGTAATAAAAATGTTTTACGGCAATACTTTTTCGCCACTAGGTGCAATGTGAAGCTGAATAGCTAAGGTCTACTTGAGAAAAATTCAGGGTGTGGTTCGGCTTAGTTTTTTTAAATTAGGTCCAAAGTTGGGGTCGGACACCCTACCCCACCCTTACAGTAATGGTAATAAAAATGTTTTACGGCAATACTTTTTCGCCACTAGGTGCAATGTGAAGCTGAATAGCCAAGATCTACTTGAGAAAAAATCCAGGGTGTGGTTCGGCTTAGTTTTTTTAAATTAGGTCCAAAGTTGGGGTCGGACACCCTACCCCACCCTTACAGTAATGGTAATAAAAATGTTTTACGGCAATACTTTTTTCGCCACTAGGTGCAATGTGAAGCTGAATAGCTAAGGTCTTCTTGAGAAAAAATCTAGGGTGTGGTTCGGCTTAGTTTTTTTTTTTAAATTAGGTCCAAAGTTGGGGTCGGACACCCTACCCCACCCTTACAGTAATGGTAATAAAAATGTTTTACGGCAATACTTTTTCGCCACTAGGTTGAATGTGAAGCTGAATAGCCAAGGTCTACTTGAGAAAAATCCAGGGTGTGGTTCGGCTTAGTTTTTTTTAAATTAGGTCCAAAGTTGGGGTCGGACACCCTACCCCACCCTTACGGTAATGGTAATAAAAATGTTTTACGGCAATACTTTTTCGCCACTAGGTGCAATGTGAAGCTGAATAGCTAAGGTCTGCTTGAGAAAAATTCAGGGTGTGGTTCGGCTTAGTTTTTTTAAATTAGGTCCAAAGTTGGGGTCGGACACCCTACCCCACCCTTACAGTAATTGTCATAAAAATGTTTTACGGCAATACTTTTTCGCCACTAGGTGCAATGTGAAGCTGAATAGCCAAGGTCTACTTGAGAAAAAATCCAGGGTGTGGTTCGGCTTAGTTTTTTTAAATTAGGTCCAAAGTTGGGGTCGTACACCCTACCCCACCCTTACGGTAATGGTAATAAAAATGTTTTACGGCAATACTTTTTCGCCACTAGGTGCAATGTGAAGCTGAATAGCTAAGGTCTACTTGAGAAAAAATTCAGGGTGTGGTTCGGCTTAGTTTTTTTTAAATTAGGTCCAAAGTTGGGGTCGGACACCCTACCCCACCCTTACGGTAATGGTAATAAAAATGTTTTACGGCAATACTTTTTCGCCACTAGGTGCAATGTGAAGCTGAATAGCCAAGGTCTACTTGAGAAAATATCCAGGGTGTGGTTCGGCTTAGTTTTTTTTAAATTAGGTCCAAAGTTGGGGTCGGACACCCTACCCCACCCTTACAGTAATGGTAATAAAAATGTTTTACGGCAATACTTTTTCGCCACTAGGGCAATGTGAAGCTGAATAGCCAAGGTCTACTTGAGAAAAATCCAGGGTGTGGTTCGGCTTAGTTTTTTTAAATTAGGTCCAAAGTTGGGGTCGGACACCCTACCCCACCCTTACAGTAATGGTAATAAAAATGTTTTACGGCAATACTTTTTCGCCACTAGGTGCAATGTGAAGCTGAATAGCCAAGGTCTACTTGAGAAAAAATCCAGGGTGTGGTTCGGCTTAGTTTTTTTTTAAATTAGGTCCAAAGTTGGGGTCGGACACCCTACCCCACCCTTACGGTAATGGTAATAAAAAATGTTTTACGGCAATACTTTTTTCGCCACTAGGTGCAATGTGAAGCTGAATAGCCAAGGTCTACTTGAGAAAAAATCCAGGGTGTGGTTCGGCTTAGTTTTTTTAAATTAGGTCCAAAGTTGGGGTCGGACACCCTACCCCACCCTTACGGTAATGGTAATAAAAATGTTTTACGGCAATACTTTTTCGCCACTAGGTGCAATGTGAAGCTGAATAGCCAAGGTCTACTTGAGAAAAATCCAGGGTGTGGTTCGGCTTAGTTTTTTTAAATTAGGTCCAAAGTTGGGGTCGGACACCCTACCCCACCCTTACAGTAATGGTAATAAAAATGTTTTACGGCAATACTTTTTCGCCACTAGGTGCAATGTGAAGCTGAATAGCCAAGGTCTACTTGAGAAAAAATCCAGGGTGTGGTTCGGCTTAGTTTTTTTTAAATTAGGTCCAAAGTTGGGGTCGGACACCCTACCCCACCCTTACAGTAATGGTAATAAAAATGTTTTACGGCAATACTTTTTCGCCACTAGGTGCAATGTGAAGCTGAATAGCTAAGGTCTACTTGAGAAAAAATTCAGGGTGGTGTTCGGCTTAGTTTTTTTAAATTAGGTCCAAAGTTGGGGTCGGACACCCTACCCCACCCTTACGGTAATGGTAATAAAAATGTTTTACGGCAATACTTTTTCGCCACTAGGTGCAATGTGAAGCTGAATAGCTAAGGTCTACTTGAGAAAAATCCAGGGTGTGGTTCGGCTTAGTTTTTTTTAAATTAGGTCCAAAGTTGGGGTCGGACACCCTACCCCACCCTTACAGTAATGGTAATAAAAATGTTTTACGGCAATACTTTTTCGCCACTAGGTGCAATGTGAAGCTGATTAGCTAAGGTCTGCTTGAGAAAAATTCAGGGTGTGGTTCGGCTTAGTTTTTTTAAATTAGGTCCAAAGTTGGGGTCGGACACCCTACCCCACCCTTACAGTAATTGTCATAAAAATGTTTTACAGCAATACTTTTTCGCCACTAGGTGCAATGTGAAGCTGAATAGCCAAGGTCTACTTGAGAAAAATCCAGGGTGTGGTTCGGCTTAGTTTTTTTAAATTAGGTCCAAAGTTGGGGTCGGACACCCTACCCCACCCTTACGGTAATGGTAATAAAAAATGTTTACGGCAATACTTTTTCGCCACTAGGTGCAATGTGAAGCTGAATAGCTAAGGTCTACTTGAGAAAAAATTCAGGGTGTGGTTCGGCTTAGTTTTTTTAAATTAGGTCCAAAGTTGGGTCGGACACCCTACCCCACCCTTACGGTAATGGTAATAAAAATGTTTTACGGCAATACTTTTTCGCCACTAGGTGCAATGTGAAGCTGAATAGCCAAGGTCTACTTGAGAAAAAATCCAGGGTGTGGTTCGGCTTAGTTTTTTTTAAATTAGGTCCAAAGTTGGGGTCGGACACCCTTCCCCACCCTTACGGTAATGGTAATAAAAATGTTTTACGGCAATACTTTTTCGCCACTAGGTGCAATGTGAAGCTGTATAGCTATGGTCTACTTGAGAAAAAATTCAGGGTGTGGTTCGGCTTAGTTTTTTTAAAATTAGGTCCAAAGTTGGGGTCGGACACCCTACCCCACCCTTACAGTAATGGTAATAAAAATGTTTTACGGCAATACTTTTTCGCCACTAGGTGCAATGTGAAGCTGAATAGCTAAGGTCTACTTGAGAAAAAATCCAGGGTGTGGTTCGGCTTAGTTTTTTTTAAATTAGGTCCAAAGTTGGGGTCGGACACCCTACCCCACCCTTACGGTAATGGTAATAAAAACGTTTTACGGCAATACTTTTTCGCCACTAGGTGCAATGTGAAGCTGAATAGCTAAGGTCTACTTGAGAAAAAATCCAGGGTGTGGTTCGGCTTTGTTTTTTAAATTAGGTCCAAAGTTGGGGTCGGACACCTACCCCACCCTTACGGTAATGGTAATAAAAATGTTTTACGGCAATACTTTTTCGCCACTAGGTGCAATGTGAAGCTGAATAGCTAAGGTCTGCTTGAGAAAAATTCAGGGTGTGGTTCGGCTTAGTTTTTTTAAATTAGGTCCAAAGTTGGGGTCGGACACCCTACCCCACCCTTACAGTAATTGTCATAAAAATGTTTTACGGCAATACTTTTTTCGCCACTAGGTGCAATGTGAAGCTGAATAGCCAAGGTCTACTTGAGAAAAATCCAGGGTGTGGTTCGGCTTAGTTTTTTTAAATTAGGTCCAAAGTTGGTGTCGGACACCCTACCCCACCCTTACGGTAATGGTAATAAAAATGTTTAACGGCAATACTTTTTCGCCACTAGGTGCAATGTGAAGCTGAATAGCTAAGGTCTACTTGAGAAAAATTCAGGGTGTGGTTCGGCTTAGTTTTTTTAAATTAGGTCCAAAGTTGGGGTCGGACACCTACCCCACCCTTACGGTAATGGTAATAAAAACGTTTTACGGCAATACTTTTTCGCCACTAGGTGCAATGTGAAGCTGAATAGCTAAGGTCTACTTGAGAAAAATTCAGGGTGTGGTTCGGCTTAGTTTTTTAAAATTAGGTCCAAAGTTGGGGTCGGACACCCTACCCCACCCTTACAGTAATGGTAATAAAAATGTTCTACGGCAATACTTTTACTCATACTAGGTGCAAACTGAAGCTTTGGACCTAGTGCCTACTGACCAAAATTCCACGTTTATGTATAACACTGATTTTTTTTTAGATAATAAATAATTTCCTTGCCCACCATACTTTGTGTACAAAAATAAACCTTTCGTCTAATCAGAAGTAAGCGATATCCACTGCTTCAGAAATAGAATGTTTCGTTAAAACAGATTTGTCTCATTAAAAATATTAATGCAACTTTCTTTTCTTGTCATGCAGAACAATAATAACTTTTCAGGAACTATTTGACAGGATGCCGAGAATATGGAAAGCTATTTGACACAATATCACAAAATTAATTTATGATTTCAATGTCAATTCCTGTTACAAGCAATTTTGTAAGCATTTCAATAATTTTATTACATATTTACGATTCTATGTACACTCAAAACTGTTGACTATTAAAATTAAAAGCGGGAGGACGCTGTTTGGTATATTGACATCGATTACTATTGTCTTAAATTAATGAACAGGACTAGATATTTTAAATCATCGAATAGTTCTCCGACTGCTTTATTATATATTAAACACTGATAATATATTGGTTATATATCAATAAAAACATTTTGAGTACGTTTGAATCTTATGCAACTTTTGGGTTCATAGACATATCCGAAAACTGGCTGCTAGCGTAGTGGCTGCTAGCGAGTGGCTGCTAGCTTGAGCCTGGTGTATAATCATGATATTTTTCAATAGGTAAAGTGGTATCTTTAGATAATTTGAATTAGTTGTAGGACAAGTTTTTCTACTTGTCAGAAGATCTACATTGTGTAGTCCAACAGAGGTTAATCATCACGTTTGAGATAACCACATTCCTGTCGAAATATTACATTAAATCTTTGTCCGACATGAAGGTGGTAGTTTGTCTTTTCCTTTTGGCATCTATTGGTAAGAATGTTTTACAATGATAACTTCGGCTATAATAATAAATTATGATATAAAAACATTAATTTAGAAGGTATTTGTAAGTTAAGACTATATATCATAATTATTTGTTTGTGGAAGTTGGACGTTCACTTCCTTTGCTATATTAAAATTTGTTCGTTTTAAAATCGCATTATTTCATAATTCGGTTTTACATGATTTTGATTTGAGTCTAAACAAGGAATACCAATCCATCCGCTCCTTGAATTGTCAAAAAAAGCCATTAAAATTATTTCAAAATCTCGTGTGATTATTTATATGTAGCATATGTAATTATCACAATATATTATGGTCACCGTATTACATTTTATTTCAAAACATTTACATGGTGTTACATGTACCTAAGCAAAACTAAAATGACCATTCACAGCTCCTCTCTTCATCGGTGAATTATTTAGGAAAACAATATACTCCTTTGGAAAAGCACTCCATCTTGGTCAATATCATACATTATTAATCATTTTACATATTAAATATTTTCCATTGCTCCTTGCCCTCCGTCTACGCAACATTTCTCGATCTTTAGTTTTCTGTGTTTTGTTTATTTGTTCGTCTTTTTGTCGTTTTTTCGTTTTTTGACATGCGTGGTGATGTCAGTTGTCAGTTTTTCTTCGACGTATGAGTTTTGAATTTCCCCTTGGTATATCTTCCGCCTCTTTTTTTTTTTTTTTGAGAAGGAGGCTAATTTTGAAGCACCATGTGTTATTCCATGATGAATATGTTCAATGTTGTATGATATTCTTCCAATCAAAAGTATTTTGTTAAGTGTACATTAATACTACATTCAAAACAGAAATGGAATGCATCTCCTTAAATGCTACAGTGCGTATTCTACATAGTATCAAATCTTTAGGAATCTTTTTGTATCTATCAGTTCTAGTGCTAAAATTGATCATTTATTCGAAATTGATTTATGATTAAGATAAAGCCAATAATTAAACCATGTACTATGTTTCTTATCTTTTGACGCATTTAATGTATGGATTCCTTATCACTACTGATATAGGATTTTGTCAAAAGAAACAACCTCAAACAAAGCTAGTTTAATAATTGATTGAATAGTTTGTTTAACGTCCGCTGGCAAATACAAATGTCATGGTTGTTCAAATTAACAAACACCAATAGGTAGGGCCTGAAAGTGGATCGATCGCTATTGAAGGCGGAAAATTTGGGCTGCTACTGACAAAAGAGGCTATGTGGGCTGACAGACATTTTGCCCCGTAACAGGTCACCTATGAATCCTCAAAGCGTTGACACAAGGGTTCTGTAACGTGCAGATATTATGCGACACACTCCTTACAGCAGCGCGCCTAAACTCTACATTTGGACCGAACTTGTAGAGGTATTTATACATCCCACAGAGCCAAACAGATACCCATCTTTAGCATTACTTTTAATTGTGGATAGAAAAAGATCATGTGACCTTTTAACATGTTTAAACAGCAGCAAACACAGCTGAATATTTGTAAGGGCATATACATGTTAATATACTTTGTGCTACTATATATTTGAACTTAAGGGAAAGATTTAAACTGCTGAAAAGTACTAATTTCTTTTCACTGCTTAAATAAGGAAAACGCGGATTGTAGTTTTTAGAAGATAATTGAGCCTAGCGTACTCACCTATTCTTTTTCTTCTTCTTCTTCTTCTTCTTCTTCTTCTTCTTCTTCTTCAATTGAATTGATTTGTCATTCCTTTTTAATGCTCATAACATGTATGTATATGAATAATATGTATGATTATGACATTTATTTTTAGTTTCCGTAAGTGGTTTATTCTTGAAGCAGGAGCCATGTCACGGTGCTATATTTAACTGTTTTATTGCACCATGTACGTTAGCAAAATGCGAAAGTCATCCACACGCTACATGCAGGTATAGATAGTTTTCCATTGTCTTAATTTAAGCTGGAGTTGTTTCCTTTGCCACCATGTTGTAGGGCAATATACGCAAAATCCTTCATAAAACTACCTAATTCAAAATGTCATATTGACCACTTGACTGTAGAAATTGTTGTTTCATATCTATTTGTATGTGTTTAAACCCATGTTTAATTCATCACTTTTATCTAGTAAGGGTCTTTTATCAGACTTGCTTGTACCACAAGTTAAACTTAGTTTGTTAGATAAGTAAATCAATCTGTTTGCCCTACAACATTGGCGCCAAAGGGAAATAACTCCAACTCAAATTGTGTAAATGGAAACCTATCCATTTATATATTCACATTAGTTTCTATAAATGTATTCGTGTATAATCATTACTATGAAATTATGATGGTGCTATGATTGCCAGTGAGACAACTCTCCACTAGAGCTAAATGAAGCAAAAGTAAGCACATATCGACTACCCTACGGCCTTCAACAATGAGCAAAACTCATACCGCATAGCAAGCTAACTACGAATGCATATTTCATCATTTTGCTTTTTTTTTCCGAAAACGATGTTAAACTACACACCAAAAAAATACAGGAATAATTTTTGATTGATAGATTTTCAGCCTACCTAATTGAGTGATTGACTGATAATAAAGGATTGCAAAGAAGGAGTCGGTCGTTCTGCTGCATGATCCAAATATATTTTTGATAGTATCTAGATGAAGTATTATTCACATCTTTAATCGATACACAAGTTTTACATAACAGAAATTGATGGCAAAGTTATTTCTAGAACTAAATTAGTTTGTTATAAGTATTTTCACGTGAATTTAAACTTTATACTTAGAGCGACAGGTCAGATCTTACATTCAGATTAAATCTGGACGTAGGATAGGCGGATATCCAGGAATTGGTAGGGGAGAAGGGGGGCTCATGCGAATTAGGAGTTAGAACCGTATGTTGACAAAAAATTGGCTGTAACTTTACCTATATTATATTACATTATTTTCCTTTTAAAGAGAGGGGTGGATGTCCACCCACCCCCGTCTGAATCCGCGCCTGTAGTACAAAAGACGAGACTTATTCTTACTAGTATAAGTTACCTTTTATTTAAAGTTCCTGATAATCTGACCTTATCATAAAATTGTATTACGACGTCAAATAATACATACTTAGTATTGCCTTTCGCAATTGTTCTTGACATACCCTGTTATAACATGAACGCAACAGACAGACACACTACGTATTTCTTTTCTCCGAGGTGTATGTCTCACCAATTTGATTTATGCCATCATTTATAATGCATTTCAGAGATAACTACTGTGGCGGATGTCACGCAGATTTCTATGTAGAGTCACACAAGGTCAATTGGTAAGTTCGTGAAGTTTATGTTCACTTTGGGAACCTGCGGGAATTGAATTTCCTAGATACAGATAATTTATTTGGTTTGACATTTTGAATTAGGTTTTGCGAGAGTGCTGCTAACGATTTGAATTGAAATATTAACCATGTTCTCGTATATGTTTTGAATTAGAAATCTAAGGCATATATAAGTTTGCTTCCTTGTTCGACACCGTACAGCCGTAGAAATAAGACTTTTTCGGGAAGCATCGAGATAACAAGAAGCTTATTTCAGCAGTACACCGACGTACATGCAAGTTATCATTTGTAACAATAATTGAATTGAATGATTGATTGCTGTTTGGTGTTGCACGTAAAGATATATTGTAAGGTTTTATATTTCACTTAAAAGAACTCAAAGTCAAGTCATTGTTTATTACATTGGTTTAATATTTCAAAACGGCTAATTCTACACGACAGAACTAAAACATGTTCTTCTGCAATCACAAAATGAAATATAATAAAATATGTATGCAGAGTATTAAGATAGAAACGTAAGGAAAATTTCAAATATATACAATCCATTAAAATAATACTTTATAAATTGCCATTTTCTTGATTTAGCCTCATTAAAAACACTCAAATCTAAACATTTGGATGCAATAAATAGATATAAGAAGATGTGGTATGAGTGCCAATGAGACAACTCTCCATCCAAGTCAAAATTTATAAATGTAAACCACTATAGGTCAAAGTACGGTCTATAACACGGAGCCTAGGCTCACACCGAACAGTAAGCTATAAAGGGCCCCAAAATTACTAGTGTAAAACCATTCAAACGGGAAAACCAACGGTCTTATCTATATAAAACGAGAAACACTTATGAACCACATCAACAAACGACAACTACTGAACATCAGATTCCTGACTTAGGACAGGTGCAAACAAATGCAGCAGGTTTAAACGTTTTAATGGTACCAAACCTTCACCTTTTTCTGAAACAATAGTGTAACATCACAACATAGAAAAACACACTATAAAATATCAACTGAAATAGCTTAACTCAATCAAAGGACATATTAACACCATTGAACATACACTGAACAAATAAATTTGACCTATGATACAATGCAAATTCAAAATAAATAAACTAAGGAAGAATAATAAAAGTAACATGTTATATCGGTATGAAATGTTAAACAATTAAAGAAAAACAATATGCTCGAACAAAAATATCAGCCATTTGCAATAACTTTAAACACAGGTAAATAAAATAATTTTGTTGTTAGGTATACGTATACAGTTACAATAGAGAAAGGAAATATTTTAACAAAATAAATAATTTTGATGTATGGCTGGATAAATGCCGAAACACATTTAGTTTTATTCATTTATATTTTCGAATGTTTGTCATTAATTTAACTTAGACGCGATTTTCTTTTTCAGCACAACGGCAGCACCAGCAAGCTAAGATTGGATGCAAAAAATTGTTTCCTTATTTGTATATTAAAATTGTTGTTTACGTGGCTGTTCAATATTAGTTTAACATGTACAAAACATATTCATTTAGTTCAAATTTCATTGTATGGAATACGCATCGGGTCCGAAAAGTCGAACCAATTAATTTCGTTTCTTAAATCAAAATTACAAAATCGACACATGTGAAAACGAAGTACAATATGAATACACAGTACTATAGAAATCAATGTTTGTTATTCCAATCTATCAATGCGTTTGATCGCCTTATACTGTCTCAATATAAAAATAAGAAGACGTAGTATGATTGCCAATGAGACAACTCTCCACAAGAGACCAAATGACACAGAAATTAACAACTATAGGTCACCGTACGGCCTTTAAAATGAGCAAAGCCCATATCGCATAGTCAGCTATAAAAGGCCCCGAAATGACAAATGTGAAAAATTCAAACGAGAAAACTAACGGCCTTATTTATATACAAAATAATGAACGAAACACAAATATGTTACACAGCAACAAACGACAACCACTGAATTACAGGCTCCTGACATGGGACAGGCACATACAGAATGTGGTAGTTTAAACTCGTTTGAAGGCTCCAACCCTCCCCCTAAAGTGGGACAATGGTGTAACAGTACAACATAAGAACAAACTATAAAGATCAATTGAAAAAGGCTTAACCCATCAGATGGATACATATAGAAATACATCTAATAAAAACACAGAGTAGACGTGGACGGATACTTATACATCACCATAATAAAAGACACTAAGTACAGATCTGAGAGTACTCGCAGTTGCTGACAACTAATTCAAAGCCAATAACAACTAATGAAAAAATCAAGCATCTACTTGAAGACTAAAATTTCAATCAGTAAACATCCAACATCCAATAGATTCAATGTAAAGACGTCATAAACAGTCAAGAGAAAAGCATGACCTTGTGCAATGCCAAGATACAGGTATCGACAGATTGTAGAGCCATGAATGTGCATATGCATATAAAACTGAATAATATTTAGTTTGATTTTAATTTATCGATAACAAAATCAATATTAATACCAATAAAACAATATTCAAAGATCTAATTACAGTGTTGAATTGGTAACCTTTTAGCATAAGTTTATTTAAAGGATCGATAAGTTTTTCCGGATGGTTTCCAAATTTACGGGCTCGGTAAACAACAAGCCTGCTAAGCTACGGTAAAAAAACAGGACACCGTTGGTACAAAAAGTCAAGGAACAGCAAAATGGGCTATGTCATCGATTTTTTGTAAAAATTTCCATTCAACTTTCTAATTGACACATTTTAAAACTCTAATTCAAAACCGAAAATATGATGTATTTATCTTTTTTATTTATGAATTCTTTCAAAATATAAATATATAAACTTTTGTATAAAAAGCACATAGAATCGGCGAAAACAAATCTTATATCTTTCTTTAAAATTGGTATGCTGTTGATACATACATTTCCGTTTTAATAACCTAAATCACTAATCCCCGACTTCGTTTTTTCGGTATACATAAGTCAAATAGGTGTTCTAGGTGAAAAAATATAGTACAAACCGTCATAATAAGCTAAACGTCGTAGCGTTGTAATGCCGTAAAACGTGTGTTTTTTTTTTCTTCGTTTTTTTCCCCTACCATCTATGTAAAAGATTGGTTAATTCATCGAAAACGAAGTCGGTGACCCTATGATTATTTTATATTGATCAGATTTTACATGCAATGAGTAACACTACGGGTGCCACTGATACAGAAGATATTGCTTACCTTTCCGGAGCACCCGAGTTAACCCCAGGTCTTTGGTGGGATTTGTGTTTCTCAATCTTTAGTTGTTTTGCGTAATATTTTGTTCTAATTGTTATTTGTCACTTTGTCGTTTTTCTTTGGGAAATGGTGAGGTCTGCTTTTCTTGGACAGATGATTTTATTCCCCCTTTAGAATTTTCTCTCTCTCTTTTTAGAGAAAAGCATTAAGATGTCTTTTCTTTTTCATTTTATTGTTCTGTGACTGTCTTATCGACGAATCATCCATATTTCCTGTTAGTTATGTAGATATGAATATTATACAATTATTGACTTTTGATGAGGTTGATACAATGATTCATCAACTCCAGAGATTGATATTCACAGGGGCCAACGTCCGAGGTAGAATGTCATATTTCTGGGGTTGACAAATCATTCTATTATAGGACTATGAAAGTCCTCTTTTTTTCATTTGCTAAAACGTAGGAAATCTTCTTTGGTAAAACGTTATATTCACGGTGGGAAAATCACGAGAGGTTGATATATGATGAAAAGCTAACGTGTACCTATAAATAATTTGTTTTTCTAGGCAACGTCAATTTTTAACATGAGCATATTTCGGAATGGACATTTTCATTCTCATTTTCATTTTTCTTTTTCTTCTTTTCCTTCTTTTTGATGTATTTTTTTTTTTTTTTTTATAAATCTTATTGGATATTTCAACTTATAATTAGCAATGCCAAAGCAGATAATATATTCAGTATAAAAGAGCAGTTAGATATCTTGTACATGACGTCATATGCCTACGTTATTGACTTTGCCTAGGAAAACTATTGATAGGTACACATTAGCTGTTTCAATCTTTTCTCATGGTTTTACCGCGGTAAATTTCTATAGAATAATGGTATTTTTGTTTTGATACTGACTTTATCAGCAAGAATATCAAGCGAGCCCGCTAGCGAACTGATATATACGAGCTGGTGAAGTCAGTATCAAAATAAAAATGCCATTATTCTTTATCGGCAATTTGTCTTAACTGTATGGTTTTTTTTTTGGTTGAGAATAATTATGAAGAAAATGAACTTTTAAAACTATTTTTACGCGTACAATATTGAGATAAATGTTCGGTTGTATGAATGAAGTCGCGTGCATTTCATTGATAAAATGACGCGGATGGACTTGAGCACCTGAAGTTTTGCACTGATACCTGACGTCATTGCCTAATATTTTCGAGTATCAAGTCCTGCCCATGATCTTAAAAATACGAGGCAGTAAGATCAAAGGGAAAATGCACAAATTGCCGATAAAACGTTTTTCAAAGAAGACTCCCATTTTATTAGACAATGAAAAAGATAATTTTATAGTCATATAGTAAATAGATCGATCTGAAACATGAAACTATCTTAGTGTCATATTAGTTATGAAAGGTAATTCTTGAAGAATGTACGAATGTGTAACCTCGACCGACTCACTCAAATACTGAAAAACAAATGTTAAGTTTTTGAGTGAAAGGTCGGCCGGGTTAAATACCAATAAAATACATCCGTAAAAAATTACCCTTATTACTTATCATCTTATATAACGCACTGATAATTATGCCACATGAAATCCATCATCACCATTGAGTCAAAGACTCGAAATATAATCAAACGTGCCCAATATGATACTGATCCCTCTTTAGATTATAGATACGCGTAAAGCTGTTACAAACGTTAGCAATTGCATGGATACAGGACAGCACCACTTTGTCGAATGAAAAAAAAAAAAAATCCACAATAGATGCATTAAAAGTCAAGGAATGTGTCATTAACAAGCGTTA
>JAASAO010002727.1:0-17780 GCA_017311375.1 Mytilus coruscus | reverse complement strand
AACGTCTGCGCCTAACCAGCATATACTCATTTTCCTATGACAATCACCATGTCACGCCCTTGGTCACAGTCGATCTACTTTGCCTGACTTACGTAAGCATTAATATCGTGTCTGATCTCATTCTGAAAAAAATGCATGAAGTATTTGTCAATGGACGTAGAGTCAGCAATAATCAAGTAACCAATCATGCAAACCATATCGCGAAGACAAAATGATCCTGCCAATTCAACGTTCAGACCTATTAATGATCACTAATCATATCCCAGCTATTTTCTTTTCATTTGTTCTTGTACATTTTTAACCTTCACTGTATAGTCCATTTTTGTTAATATACTTTTGGCGTGGCTCGGTACTTATACATCCAGCCATTGTGTTATTGTGCTATGGTCAATTTTGTATTCTTGTCTTTCATTTTTGGTTATGTACTTTGTCTATAGAGTGTCTGTATGCCATTTTGATTTTCTCTGTTGAAATACTTATGATTATATTACAATGTTGACTGCTGTACCCCAATTTTTGACATTTTTACCTATTAGGTATGTTTGTTTTGCTCACACATTGTTGTCAATATAATGGAATTCTATACGACTGTCATACAAGTGAGAGGTTTAGCTAGCTATAAAACCATGTTTAATCCACCATTTTTTACATAAGGAAATACCTGTACCAAGTCAGGAATATGACAGTTGGTTTCCATTCGTTTGAGTTTTTGATTTCGCCGTTTTATAAAGGACTTTCCGTTTTGAATTTCCTTTGGAGTTCGGTATTTTTGCTATTTTACCTTTTCTTACGTCACATATATTTCACTGGACTCGATATTAAACTTGAGGATTCCACCAAAAAGATAGCGTAGCGAAATTTCATCCTCTTTTCCTTAATTGCGACATACACCGAACCGAATCGAATTTATATTTGCAACGATCCACACAACGGGTGCTACTAAGTGCAGAAGGGGCTGTTTACCTATTCGTGGGCAGTTGAGATCATCCTCATTTTTTGTTTGGTTTGTGTTCCTAAGGCTGTGTAGGGTTTTCTTTCCTTCATTTTTCTTTTTTGGCACTGTGTCTGGTTTTTGTTTTTATTATGTTTGTATCAGCTGTCTCTATTTGTCGTCACATTAGGATTAATAAAATGCTTGACGACTTTAGATACCCCTATGGCCCAGTTCCAATTTCTCAATAGTCTACTATCTGTCCCATCTTTACATATCTCAATTTATATACCATGAGTATGCACGTTTGCATTATACGAACTTAATCAACAGGGTGTGATCATAACGCAGTATTTACTCAAGTAGGATTATGAGGAAGAACGATAAAGACAGACTGTTTTGTTCCTTGTAAAGTGCAAGACAAATCTATCATAAAAGTTGACTTTGCGTTCAGAATGGTCAGATTGTTTTAAAAAGGATAATTGATTCGTCCATGATACCGAGATGCGTTTGTTCAGTTGTAATGCAGGCATTCTGAAAACAGGTCAACATCAGATATAACAACTGTACTTTTTACAACGGCGATTGAAATAGCACCAGATACATATCTTTTTGACTGACGAAACAACGACTAAATCAAACGATAGAAAATACGGAATGATAATATGACGTCTCAGGAAACAGAGCAAGCTATATCTAACTATAACATCAATTTTACATCTCTCACTTAATACGCATTTCACTTTTTAGCATCTAGTTTACACTTGAAATTAGACATTAAGCTTAACCTTTAGCAATAAGTTAGCGCCTACGCAGTAAGTCTGATGCCTAGATGATATTAGGCATTCCACTTAAATCCTTGTATTTAAGCTTAAATCCTCAAAAATATGTCCCCGCATTAATCTTAAGGATGTACTTTGGTCAGGTTTAGGAATTTTTGTCAGATGTTCGGACTCATTGTTTTTTTTTTTTTTTTTTCCTACGATACATGGTAAAATATTTTGCCCCATAACACCTATTTTCCTTTTCATATAAGTCTACAGTAGCTAATAAAAGGTCATTTAACAAAATTTAAGCAAATTCTAGATTTCTTTTCTTACGATTTGAGACCAAAATAATGCCAATGCCAATATATGGTAATAGTCCGAGTCAGCTTTTTCCCGCCATTTTTTAAAAATCAAATATCTCAAAAAAAGGAGTTCCATAGCCTATTATTATTTTAGCTTATTTTGCTCCTTAACCAATGCTCTTCTGACTTATATTATCAATTTTAAATTCTAGATTTTTTTAATTTCATCTAAGTAGACCATAAAGCCTACAATGTGAGAGCAAATAAAACGACATTAGTTCAAAGTTAAATACAATCGAAACATAGTTACATGATCAGAACTAAAGTTTGAAATGTCAATTTTTTGAAATAAAATCATTACAATTATTTAGACTGATATGCTCATTTCAACACCCTCGACCCCCGGACTATGACTGCTGAGTTGCTGCCTCCGTATTTTCCTCATCTAAAATTTAATTCTGCCTACAGATACTTATCTCATTTGATTCAAATGTAACTAGAATTTGTCCCAATTTTTTATCTACAACAGAACTGCCCTTGTTTTACCTAAAAAATACATATATGAAGCTTTAAATTTTATAACGGCAGTTTGAGTAATTTCATTAAATCTCTGCTTGTTTCAATTTTTGTAGGAAGAATTAATTATTGGCGATTATTTAAGTAAACAATGCGTATTGTATTCAATGATTTTGTACTGTCTATATGCCGTTATCCCGCATTTCTCTTTGCTTAAATATGATTTCGGCTACTGCCGTTTTTTTTTTTTTCTGTTTAAATTTAACATATTAAATGATGCAGTCAAATTATTGAACTTGTTTTGCCGAGTATCATTGCGTTTGCCTACTGCATAACACTTTCGAACCATACCCTATTCACCAACTGTAGTTCCACATATAATATGAATGTGTTTGTCACATTAACAACACATATGCGCTACCGTAGTACCCTTTTATAGACATATATATATATATACACAGTGCAGGCGGTATCGTCACGATATCCCATTAGTATCAGTTCGAATCCCGGCGTGGGAAGAGCAAAAAATTGCTTCCGCAAATTTGCAGATTTAACATTGTAGTGCTGATTTTTAGAGTAATTATGAATATGATATGTATTTTCAGCCGTGTATCACCTTCACTGGTGATCCAATGCATGGATCTCTCGTAGATTTGTCACTTGTCTAGATGAACTTATCAAATAATTATTTCTGTGACTGCATCTTACGATCCTTTATGACAGATACTTTAGCTAATCTTCAGTCAATTCCATCTTCATGCCTAAAATATTATGTACTGTGGTACAACTCTAGATTCTACTGACGAGAAAAGGTAACACTAAGCCAGCGAAAGCTGAATTTTTAGTTCAGTCTAGGTGGCCGAGTTGTCAAGAGCGCTGGACATAGTGCAAGCGATGTTGTCACGATATCCCAGTATCATGAGCTGGAATCCCGGCGAGGGAAGAACAAAAATATGCTTCCGCAAATTTGCAGATTTAACATTGTTGTGCTGATATTTAGAGTAATTATGAATATAATATGTGTTTTCACCCGTGTATCACCTTCACTGGTGATCCAATCGATGGATCTGTCGTAGAGTTGTCACTTGTTTAGACGTACTTATCAAATAATCATTTCTGTGACTGCATCTTATGATCCTTTACGACAGATAATTTAGCTAATCTGCAATCAATTCCATCTGCATGCCTAATATATCATATAGATGGACATATCGTAGAGTTGTCACTTCTTTAGACGTACTTATATATATATATATATATATATAGATATAAGAAGATGTGGTATGATTGCCAATGAGACAACTCTCCATCCAAGTCAAAATTTATAAATGTAAACCATTATAGGTCAAAGTACGGTCTTCAACACGGAGCCTAAGCCAACACCGAACAGTAAGCTATAAAGGGCCCCAAAAATTACTAGTGTAAAACCATTCAAACGGGAAAACCAACGGTCTAATCTATATAAAAACGAGAAACGAGAAACACTTATGAACCACATCAACAAACGACAACTACTGAACATCGGATTGGTGCAAACAAATGCAGCGGGTTTAAACGTTTTAATGGTACCAAACCTTCACCCTTTTTCTGAAACAATAGTGTAACATCACAACATAGAAAGACACATGTATACATAGTGTTGTAATGAATTGTGATAGTCTATAGTTGCCTTCTTTTCTGAGAATTCCAGAAGTTAAATCTTTGCCAAAATATCGTTGTATTTTTGTATTGGATATATATATATATATATATATATGTATACTGAAGCTAGTACAAATACATTTTATTTTTTCTACACTGTACAAATATTAGTTTTGTTATGCTGCAATTCAACTTTGAACTTAAACGTATAAGATCGTTGAATTCGTTTTTCAATGAAATCGACAAGACTAAAACGCGGATCGGGTTGAGAGCCCCAAATTGAACTGTTATGTAAACAGTATTTGAACATAACTGTTCGCTCGCAAATGAAGGAAGATACCAGGAGACTGACTTGGGAGACTATAAACGTACTATGGTATCTGTCAACCAGTATTTCACGTTATAGTAGAAACCGATTAATAATCATAAATTAATAATAAAAGTTGATCGAAGCTTTAGCTTTGGAGTGACAACAATGTTTATTTTTGTTCAAATAAAATTGATGAAAGATAAATAAAACTAGAGGCAGATGACAAAGGGCGTACTCTACTTTATCCATGTAATAAAACTAGTTGATAATAGAAAACAAGATTTGATTGACATAAACACTCAAGTGACCCGATCATTGTAAAATCAGAATTCATCTTATTGAGTGTTGGTTGCTTAACTATATACTCCTAGTAGAAAATTTACCAGAGACAGTGGGTTAAGGCTAATGAACTGCAACGACTCGAGTAATATATGCCTAATTCAAATGTACTTGAATAAATGGACAAATTAACATCAGTGACTTTTAGAACTGTTTTATGTTTTAAGGAAAACTACACAATATTTGACGTTGCTAAATAAGGTGGAGGAAAAAAGACATAATTTTGTTCTACAAACCGAAAGAACGGAATGTCTATAAATAATATTCTATACAAGCGTGTTTTACTGATCAAACCTGGCGCATGCCTCATTTCCGTTTTCAGAAAATGGACAAGAAGGGCAAACATTAGCTAAGGAAGTTAAATATATTGATTTTGCAGAAGTAAGTGTTATTTTGTAATATGAAGAATGACTTATCTAGATTACTTTGATATATTTTTTATGCAGTTAAGCATTTTTCAATCTGCTAACCTGTTATGTTTTTAATTACTATTATTAAAAAGTCTAAATAAAATATAATTTGAAATTCGTTTAGTTCAGATTTTCACTTTCAAAATCTGTATATGCAAAAAAAAACTTGATCTGAAGATGGACAGAACATCACATTTCATGAAAAATAAAAGACTATATATTTTAGTAAATTTTACTAATCAGCAGTTAAATAATGGTACATGTGTGTAAAGAAATAATTCATCTATATGAAAACATCAATACGAATATTTTCTACAAGAATGTCATTTACTGACTGATTTAGACTATTAATGTATAGTAAAGTAAAAAGAAAAAGGAAATTTCTTACTTTCACTTTTGTTTTGCAAACCTACTACCATTATTAAGGAAAATGAACAAAATGAATACATTAAAATAGTATTCTTTTGATTACCTTAATGAATAAAATATAGGATACATAATACGAGGTTTACCAATTAAATTAAAAGATTTAAACATATCAATATTTACACAACACTGCTTAAATTAAGCTAATGTTTTGATTTCAATCGTTAGTCAAGGACATGATCATTCGTGTTTTGTTAACTTAAATTGCAGCTTTAAATATAGCTAGAAGTATGCATAATCGTGGCCAATGAACTATGGCATTTTATAACTTACTAAAATCGGGTCATCAGATTATGTTTCAAACGATTTACAATAGTGGACATTAGCTTGAAGTTTATATAATAAGAAAAGGTGTTCCTGCAAACGGTTCTTTTTAACGATCATTTTATTTTGTTATACCAATCTTTAAAGAGAGAAAGAGAAGAGTTCATAGCCTATTTGACAATGGGGCATAGAAAAACTGTCAAAATAAAACAAACACAAAAGTGTTTGCAATCAAACAAGTTGTGTACTTAAAACCTTTGTGTATTGTGTCAGACCCACAAATCTGAGAGTGAATAGTCTGTTTGACAAATCCCGTAATTGAGCCTGTAGTTAGATATCCCTTTTTTAGTTGTCTCTCTTAGGAGGGACATACATTTTTATTGGCAATGGAGAGCTAGCAGAAAGTGCAAATTTATCTGTGCTTAATGTGTGTAACCTTTGAGTTTTTAAAATCTTTTAATTACATTTAATTTGTTGTTTAGCTAAATACTTTTGATACCAGAAGTTATTGTTCATTAAAAATTTGTTAAAACACCGATATATCACTTTCAATTTATCATGCTTTGCGTGGGCAAAAGCCAATATTTTCCGGTTTAGAACCAGTCTACGATTGACAAAGGGAAGTAATTTGTTTTAAAAATGTGTAATAACAGATTCAAATCGGTAATTGGCAAATGGACTATTGGATGCACAAGGAAGGCATGAAAAATCTGATTAGCATGCACCTTCAACCGGTATATATTCAACAACGGTCCAAATGTTTCAAACGAAGTTTTCGGGGTCAGGATTTGCAGCATTACCTACACGTTTGACCTTGGTGATAGCCCAGGAAAAAAAAACGAACAAGCACGAATGGTGATCCATGGGCAACCTGATTACTACAAGGAAAAAAGTAGTATTAAATTTCCCCGGCTTTAGGTTGACCTTTTGTGTACCCGGCAGGTGAAGGAAGTCAACTTAGGAGCGCTGTGATTGGAAGTAAGGGTACAATATATTTTTTTATTTATTTATGAATAACTGCAGTGTGTATATTTACAGTAAAGATTTTGAAACACATTGAAATATTTTTTTGAGAATTATTCGAAAAGGCTCCCAAATTTTGATAAATTTGATGTAAAATGACGGTGTGCATGGGTACCATAAACCAGCTCCGTTGGTAGATGGTCATGATACCATTTGACTTCAATTTCTAAAACAGAATAATAAAGTACTTATCTCACACATAACTGTTTTGTCCAGGTTTTTATTATAAAAAGTGGTAAATTTCGAAAATGTTAGTATTGCCGCCTATGGAAGAATAAATACTACCGCTTTCCCTACACTGTAATATGTCAATCGGGAAAAATCGATGGGATTGTATTTATAGAAACTGGCAAACTGGCTTAATTTCTGTAATTGCACTGGAATATATTTGCTTTTATAGAAAATGAAAGGATATGGAGTAAATATACATGGGACAAAATCGCACACAATACATAGAAAACATAGAAAATTATCAATGAACAGGGCTTTTATTCCTGTTCTTCATCTTGACAGTTGATGTAGGGCCTTCAACAATGAACAAATCATTCATACCCTACAACAAGGTCAAGACGGCCCTAACGTCGAATTAAGGTGGTACCTAACACTACAGGAGATAACTCTGTAAAAATCATCTAAACGTTTTAATCACGTTGTTTTGTTAAGGAAATATTAAGCTTCTCAATGATCAAAATGAGTGTTTGTCAAACTGCTATATAACTTACGAAAATTTTCTGATAAAGTGGTTGGTTCAAATTTTTGAAATTTTTATATTTTGTCAAAGGGTCTAAGTAAACATTTTGTCAAAATTTTATGAAAATTAAACGAGCCAAATTAATATTAGTCAAGGTGTTGGGTACCACCTTAAGCGGTACTATTGATAAAAATAAAGTAATTTTGAAAGACATCGATCGCCGCTAAAATATGCCTTGAAGTTACACATGTCGGGAGCGGTCAATGAATTACATAATTTATAATTACGGGCGAGGTTTTGAACATATATTTGTCATACATTGCCCAACAAAAGACCATTAATTTCGAAACAACAAATGATAGACAATACATATATAACTAAACAACAAATGATAGACAGCACGGGGCACATCGAAATATATGTAAGGGACCTTGCAGTTTAAAATAGTATGAAAGGGCAATATACAAAACAGATGATCAGACCAGTATTTTGAAGAAATTTAACCAAACATGAAATTTTGACGGTGTATTAATATGAGAAATTCTCACATGAACAAGCACACCATAACTGTAAATATTATAAGAGCATACACCTCAAACACGGGGAAACGTTCTACTGCCTCCACACAGCACTAGAGACAAACTCTAGAATCAATAGAAAATGAAAGGATATGGAGTAAGTGTACATGGGACAAAATCGCACACAATACATAGAAAACATAGAAAATTATCAATGAACAGGGCTTTTATTCCTGTTCTTCATCTTGACAGTTGATGTAGGGCCTTCAACAATGAACAAATCATTCATACCCTACAACAAGGTCAAGACGGCCCCTAACGTCGACTTAAGGTGGTACCTAACACTACAGGAGATAACTCTGTAAAAATCATCTAAACGTTTTAATCACGTTGTTTTGTTAAGGAAATATTAAGCTTCTCAATGATCAAAATGAGTGTTTGTCAAACTGCTATATAACTTACGAAAATTTTCTGATAAAGTGGTTGGTTCAAATTTTTGAAATTTTTATATTTTTGTCAAAGGGTCTAAGTAAACATTTTGTCAAAATTTTATGAAAATTAAACGAGCCAAATTAATATTAGTCAAGGTGTTGGGTACCACCTTAAGCGGTACTATTGATAAAAATAAAGTAATTTTGAAAGACATCGATCGCCGCTAAAATATGCCTTGAAGTTACACATGTCGGGAGCGGTCAATGAATTACATAATTTATAATTACGGGCGAGGTTTTTGAACATATATTTGTCATACATTGCCCAACAAAAGACCATTAATTTCGAAACAACAAATGATAGACAATACATATATAACTAAACAACAAATGATAGACAGCACGGGGCACATCGAAATATATGTAAGGGGACCTTGCAGTTTAAAATAGTATGAAAGGGCAATATACAAAACAGATGATCAGACCAGTATTTTGAAGAAATTTAACCAAACATGAAATTTTGACGGTGTATTAATATGAGAAATTCTCACATGAACAAGCACACCATAACTGTAAATATTATAAGAGCATACACCTCAAACACGGGAAACGTTCTACTGCCTCCACACAGCACTAGAGACAAACTCTAGAATCAATAGAAAATGAAAGGATATGGAGTAAGTGTACATGGGACAAAATCGCACACAATACATAGAAAACATAGAAAATTATCAATGAACAGGGCTTTTATTCCTGTTCTTCATCTTGACAGTTGATGTAGGGCCTTCAACAATGAACAAATCATTCATACCCTACAACAAGGTCAAGACGGCCCCTACGTCCACCTAAGCGGTACTATTGATAAAAATAAAGTAACTTTGAAAGACATCGATCGCCGCTAAAATATGCCTTGAAGTTACACATGTCGGGAGCGGTCAATGAATTACATAATTTATAATTACGGGCGAGGTTTTGAACATATATTTGTCATACATTGCCCAACAAAAGACCATTAATTTCGAAACAACAAATGATAGACAATACATATATAACTAAACAACAAATGATAGACAGCACGGGGCACATCGAAATATATGTAAGAAAACCTAGCAGTTTAAAATAGTATGAAAGGGCAATATACAAAACAGATGATCAGACCAGTATTTTGAAGAAATTTAACCAAACATGAAATTTTGACGGTGTATTAATATGAGAAATTCTCACATGAACAAGCACACCATAACTGTAAATATTATAAGAGCATACACCTCAAACACGGGAAACGTTCTACTGCCTCCACACAGCACTAGAGACAAACTCTAGAATCAATAGAAAATGAAAGGATATGGAGTAAGTGTACATGGGACAAAATCGCACACAATACATAGAAAACATAGAAAATTATCAATGAACAGGGCTTTTATTCCTGTTCTTCATCTTGACAGTTGATGTAGGGCCTTCAACAATGAACAAATCATTCATACCCTACGACAAGGTCAAGACGGCCCCTAGCGTCGACTTAAGGTGGTACCTAACACTACAGGAGATAACTCTGTAAAAATCATCTAAACGTTTTAATCACGTTGTTTTGTTAAGGAAATATTAAGCTTCTCAATGATCAAAATGAGTGTTTGTCAAACTGCTATATAACTTACGAAAATTTTCTGATAAAGTGGTTGGTTCAAATTTTTGAAATTTTATATTTTTGTCAAAGGGTCTAAGTAAACATTTTGTCAAAATTTTATGAAAATTAAACGAGCCAAATTAATATTAGTCAAGGTGTTGGGTACCACCTTAAGCGGTACTATTGATAAAAATAAAGTAATTTTGAAAGACATCGATCGCCGCTAAAATATGCCTTGAAGTTACACATGTCGGGAGCGGTCAATGAATTACATAATTTATAATTACGGGCGAGGTTTTGAACATATATTTGTCATACATTGCCCAACAAAAGACCATTAATTTCGAAACAACAAATGATAGACAATACATATATAACTAAACAACAAATGATAGACAGCACGGGGCACATCGAAATATATGTAAGGGACCTTGCAGTTTAAAATAGTATGAAAGGGCAATATACAAAACAGATGATCAGACCAGTATTTTGAAGAAATTTAACCAAACATGAAATTTTGACGGTGTATTAATATGAGAAATTCTCACATGAACAAGCACACCATAACTGTAAATATTATAAGAGCATACACCTCAAACACGGGAAACGTTCTACTGCCTCCACACAGCACTAGAGACAAACTCTAGAATCAATAGAAAATGAAAGGATATGGAGTAAGTGTACATGGGACAAAATCGCACACAATACATAGAAAACATAGAAAATTATCAATGAACAGGGCTTTTATTCCTGTTCTTCATCTTGACAGTTGATGTAGGGCCTTCAACAATGAACAAATCATTCATACCCTACAACAAGGTCAAGACGGCCCCTAGCGTCGACTTAAGGTGGTACCTAACACTACAGGAGATAACTCTGTAAAAATCATCTAAACGTTTTAATCACGTTGTTTTGTTAAGGAAATATTAAGCTTCTCAATGATCAAAATGAGTGTTTGTCAAACTGCTATATAACTTACGAAAATTTTCTGATAAAGTGGTTGGTTCAAATTTTTGAAATTTTATATTTTTGTCAAAGGGTCTAAGTAAACATTTTGTCAAAATTTTATGAAAATTAAACGAGCCAAATTAATATTAGTCAAGGTGTTGGGTACCACCTTAAGCGGTACTATTGATAAAAATAAAGTAATTTTGAAAGACATCGATCGCCGCTAAAATATGCCTTGAAGTTACACATGTCGGGAGCGGTCAATGAATTACATAATTTATAATTACGGGCGAGGTTTTGAACATATATTTGTCATACATTGCCCAACAAAAGACCATTAATTTCGAAACAACAAATGATAGACAATACATATATAACTAAACAACAAATGATAGACAGCACGGGGCACATCGAAATATATGTAAGGGGACCTTGCAGTTTAAAATAGTATGAAAGGGCAATATACAAAACAGATGATCAGACCAGTATTTTGAAGAAATTTAACCAAACATGAAATTTTGACGGTGTATTAATATGAGAAATTCTCACATGAACAAGCACACCATAACTGTAAATATTATAAGAGCATACACCTCAAACACGGGGAAACGTTCTACTGCCTCCACACAGCACTAGAGACAAACTCTAGAATCAATAGAAAATGAAAGGATATGGAGTAAGTGTACATGGGACAAAATCGCACACAATACATAGAAAACATAGAAAATTATCAATGAACAGGGCTTTTATTCCTGTTCTTCATCTTGACAGTTGATGTAGGGCCTTCAACAATGAACAAATCATTCATACCCTACAACAAGGTCAAGACGGCCCTAACGTCCACCTAAGCGGTACTATTGATAAAAATAAAGTAACTTTGAAAGACATCGATCGCCGCTAAAATATGCCTTGAAGTTACACATGTCGGGAGCGGTCAATGAATTACATAATTTATAATTACGGGCGAGGTTTTTGAACATATATTTGTCATACATTGCCCAACAAAAGACCATTAATTTCGAAACAACAAATGATAGACAATACATATATAACTAAACAACAAATGATAGACAGCACGGGGCACATCGAAATATATGTAAGAAAACCTAGCAGTTTAAAATAGTATGAAAGGGCAATATACAAAACAGATGATCAGACCAGTATTTTGAAGAAATTTAACCAAACATGAAATTTTGACGGTGTATTAATATGAGAAATTCTCACATGAACAAGCACACCATAACTGTAAATATTATAAGAGCATACACCTCAAACACGGGAAACGTTCTACTGCCTCCACACAGCACTAGAGACAAACTCTAGAATCAATAGAAAATGAAAGGATATGGAGTAAGTGTACATGGGACAAAATCGCACACAATACATAGAAAACATAGAAAATTATCAATGAACAGGGCTTTTATTCCTGTTCTTCATCTTGACAGTTGATGTAGGGCCTTCAACAATGAACAAATCATTCATACCCTACGACAAGGTCAAGACGGCCCTAGCGTCGACTTAAGGTGGTACCTAACACTACAGGAGATAACTCTGTAAAAATCATCTAAACGTTTTAATCACGTTGTTTTGTTAAGGAAATATTAAGCTTCTCAATGATCAAAATGAGTGTTTGTCAAACTGCTATATAACTTACGAAAATTTTCTGATAAAGTGGTTGGTTCAAATTTTTGAAATTTTTATATTTTGTCAAAGGGTCTAAGTAAACATTTTGTCAAAATTTTATGAAAATTAAACGAGCCAAATTAATATTAGTCAAGGTGTTGGGTACCACCTTAAGCGGTACTATTGATAAAAATAAAGTAATTTTGAAAGACATCGATCGCCGCTAAAATATGCCTTGAAGTTACACATGTCGGGAGCGGTCAATGAATTACATAATTTATAATTACGGGCGAGGTTTTTGAACATATATTTGTCATACATTGCCCAACAAAAGACCATTAATTTCGAAACAACAAATGATAGACAATACATATATAACTAAACAACAAATGATAGACAGCACGGGGCACATCGAAATATATGTAAGGGGACCTTGCAGTTTAAAATAGTATGAAAGGGCAATATACAAAACAGATGATCAGACCAGTATTTTGAAGAAATTTAACCAAACATGAAATTTTGACGGTGTATTAATATGAGAAATTCTCACATGAACAAGCACACCATAACTGTAAATTTTATAAGAGCATACACCTCAAACACGGGAAACGTTCTACTGCCTCCACACAGCACTAGAGACAAACTCTAGAATCAATAGAAAATGAAAGGATATGGAGTAAGTGTACATGGGACAAAATCGCACACAATACATAGAAAACATAGAAAATTATCAATGAACAGGGCTTTTATTCCTGTTCTTCATCTTGACAGTTGATGTAGGGCCTTCAACAATGAACAAATCATTCATACCCTACAACAAGGTCAAGACGGCCCCTAGCGTCCACCTAAGCGGTACTATTGATAAAAATAAAGTAACTTTGAAAGACATCGATCGCCGCTAAAATATGCCTTGAAGTTACACATGTCGGGAGCGGTCAATGAATTACATAATTTATAATTACGGGCGAGGTTTTTGAACATATATTTGTCATACATTGCCCAACAAAAGACCATTAATTTCGAAACAACAAATGATAGACAATACATATATAACTAAACAACAAATGATAGACAGCACGGGGCACATCGAAATATATGTAAGAAAACCTAGCAGTTTAAAATAGTATGAAAGGGCAATATACAAAACAGATGATCAGACCAGTATTTTGAAGAAATTTAACCAAACATGAAATTTTGACGGTGTATTAATATGAGAAATTCTCACATGAACAAGCACACCATAACTGTAAATATTATAAGAGCATACACCTCAAGCACGGGAAACGTTCTACTGCCTCCACACAGCACTAGAGACAAACTCTAGAATCAATAGAAAATGAAAGGATATGGAGTAAGTGTACATGGGACAAAATCTCACACAATACATAGAAAACATAGAAAATTATCAATGAACAGGGCTTTTATTCCTGTTCTTCATCTTGACAGTTGATGTAGGGCCTTCAACAATGAACAAATCATTCATACCCTACAACAAGGTCAAGACGGCCCCTAGCGTTTAAATGGATATATATATATATTCTTTCACTGTATCGAGTGTGATACGATATTTAATCACTTGAGACAGTTAAATTTTCAAATTTAAAACGCGATGCTCGCCGAGCGTTTTAAATATTTAAAATTTAATTGTCGAGAGTGGATAAATATCGTATTGCACAAGATTTGGTGGTGGAATCTGTTTCTTTAATGATTTTTAAACGATATGCAAACCATTCAATCCTTCCTTTCGAATGATTTACAAAAAGATGTGTTCTTTCTATATGACGTCATCAGGCATTGTCTCCCTTTTTCATGACGTCACAATAGGAAATTCAGAGGAAAGCAAGAAAGTTTGACGTCATAATCGAATTTTGACCAATGAAGAACTGAGATCAAACGAACCACACGTTGCTTTAATATAGATTCTACCACTGTATCGAGTGTGATACGATATTTATCCACTCGAGACAGTTAATTTTTTTAATTTAACTGTCGAGAGTGGATAAATATTGTATTACACGATATTTGGTGGAATCTGTTTCTCTGATGATTTTTAAACAATATGCAGGTAAACTTATTCCTTCTTTTCAAATGATCTGCAAAAAGATGTGACGTCATCAGGCATGGTCGCCTTTTTTCATGACGCCACAATAGGAAATTCAGAGGAAAGCAAGAAAACTTGACGTCATAATCGAATTTTGACCAATGAATAACTGAAATCTAACGAACAACACGTTGATTAAATAAAAATCAAACAGGTCAGAAAAAGGATAAATCGGGTAAGAATTAGAGAAATAAAAATAATCAACACGTCAGGAAAAGTTTAAATCGTGTAAGGATTAGAGAAAAGTAGATAATAAGTGCCATGAAATAGAAGTTCATTCATTATATAAATTCCAAGTGGAAGAAATGTTCTGTAATAGTATTTCCACTAAAACAAATATAACATTAGTTGTTCCTTGTTGAAGAAAAGTTAGAATATTTGTTCCAACAGGAACAGATATTATGGCATTGTTTATAACAAAGTTTCTAGACAGGGGAACTTCATTCTGTTAGGCGGAACAAATATGCGTTGACATAGATACTCAATTGGTTTGATAAAAGAGACCGAATACTTGTTTTTGAAAGACATGTCTACATCAGACGGTTCTTTTTTACGTACATTTTGTCCCAGTGGATATTCCTGTTTTATAGAGTCATTCAAAGCAGTTGTCACAACTTACATATACATGTCATTAAACTTGTCCTGAATAAATAGTTAAATAAAATTAAAGATAAAAAAATATTAATTTTTGGAAATATAAATTATGTAGTACATGTAGCAACTAGCCATATACATGTACATTAACCAGTGATATAAACTTCAGCGCGCTAAAGACAGTCACTACAAAGTAAAAGTGGAAGTCAAAATGGGACTTCCGTTTATACAAATGTAAACATGTTACTGCAATAGCGAAAGAACTGATCAAGATTTGTTTTAGATAAACGTACACACTTACTTACGAATTCAAATACCGTCATTGGTTGGCTAGTTTGCCATGATTTCATAGTGGGTAATTTAATTGTATTTCATTTCAAAATGAAAGTGAAAAGAACGATGTTGACCAATAACAAGTTTTGGTGTACGGTTTTGAAAATGTTACCGTGCATGCATTATATTCTGGTACATATTGTCAATGGTAATTGGATTTTTTAGTGGGCATATCCATCTCTATTTCGAATTTCTGAGGTGAAATTAAATGGAATAGTATTTTTGATAAGTGAGACAGGACGTTTAGTTGCTGCCAAAAAGAGAGATGTTTGAAAATCTTTTTTATAGATTCAGAACGCCCATCCGTATCAAGACCGGGTTTCAAATTTACAGTTTTAAAATGCATTTAACATGTGTAATAAAAAAAGATAATTGGTTGTGTTACCTTCTCTTTTTTGCGATAATAATATTCATGTCATACCACTATGATTGAACACTGAATGCCTCTATATCTAAGGGTCAGTCTATCCTAAATTGAGGTAAATTGTATGGGTTTCCAAATACCGTTTCGATTCCTAACATCACTGAAGAGACATTAATTGTCGAAATCCGGATATGGTGTACAAAAACCTTTGCACCTTTTGTTTGCGGTATACCATCTTTTCCGCAAGTTTATTGTTTTCTGTTTAGTATTAAATTTATAATTAAGATCCATTTATTACATCGGTGATCCGTTTATTTGGCAATCGCCATTGGCAGTCAGCAGGGTTTAAGAACATTTGTTGTTCGACCTGTTAGTCAAATGCGTTTTGTTAAAATATACTTTTCACTTTTTGGTCTTTTGGAAAATGTTGTTTGTGCTGTATTTAGACCCTCTAACAAGAAATTTGTTTTGCATGCACACTTATAAAATTGCGGTTTTTATCCAACGCAATCATAGATTTGAACGTTGTTTTCAATTTAGACTTCTTTATATTTTTCGTTTGGGCTTGTATTATATTTGCCCTCGGGTTTATATGATCCGTTCATCCTATTTTGACTCCTAAAAATCAAGAGTCTATCCTAAATTGAGGTAAATTGTATGGCTTTCCAAATACCGTTTCGATTCCTAACATCACTGAAGAGACATTAATTGTCGAAATCCGGATATGGTGTACAAAAACCTTTGCACCTTTTGTTTGCGGTATACCATCTTTTCCGCAAGTTTATTGTTTTCTGTTTAGTATTAAATTTATAATTAAGATCCATTTATTACATCGGTGATCCGTTTATTTGGCAATCGCCATTGGCAGTCAGCAGGGTTTAAGAACATTTGTTGTTCGACCTGTTAGTCAAATGCGTTTTGTTAAAATATACTTTTTCACTTTTTTGGTCTTTTGGAAAATGTTGTTTGTGCTGTATTTAGACCCCTCTAACAAGAAATTTGTTTTGCATGCACACTTATAAAATTGCGGTTTTATCCAACGCAATCATAGATTTGAACGTTGTTTTCAATTTAGACTTCTTTATATTTTTCGTTTGGGCTTGTATTATATTTGCCCTCGGGTTTATATGATCCGTTCATCCTATTTTGACTCCTAAAAATCAAGAGTCTATCCTAAATTGAGGTAAATTGTATGGCTTTCCAAATACCGTTTCGATTCCTAACATCACTGAAGAGACATTAATTGTCGAAATCCGGATATGGTGTACAAAACCTTTGCACTTTTGTTTGCGGTATACCATCTTTTCCGCAAGTTTATTGTTTTCTGTTTAGTATTAAATTTATAATTAAGATCCATTTATTACATCGGTGATCCGTTTATTTGGCAATCGCCATTGGCAGTCAGCAGGGTTTAAGAACATTTGTTGTTCGACCTGTTAGTCAAATGCGTTTTGTTAAAATATACTTTTCACTTTTTGGTTTTTGGAAAATGTTGTTTGTGCTGTATTTAGACCCTCTAACAAGAAATTTGTTTTGCATGCACACGTATAAAATTGCTGTTTTTATCCAACGCAATCATAGGTTTGAACGTTGTTTTCAATTTAGACTTGTAAACATTAATGTT
>JAASAO010004267.1:0-18696 GCA_017311375.1 Mytilus coruscus | reverse complement strand
AAAAAGTAAGTTTTAAAGGGAGATAAGTCATATCTTTTAATGATTTTTAACAAAAATTTTATTCGACATTTCCATGCTTTTAGAGTTAAATTGTTATAGAAATATTCTGTTTAGAATAGTATTTTCTTATTTCTCCACTCTTTCAGCGTTCTATTTCTTATAAATATTATTTCTCACTTTTCAACGTGCATCGCTGTGTGCTGATAAAATATACAAATGTATTTTAATTCTTAATCAAGAAATGAAAATGTAAAAGTCAGTGGCGGATCCAGATTAGGCGTAGAGCGTACGCCACCCTCCCATTTCAACGGAAATATATCTTCTTTTTGGCATATAAAATCGTCCAACACTTTTTTGCATCCTCCGATCCTTATATATATATATATATATATATATATATATTTATATATATATCGTTTTGGCATTTACCCCCCTCCTCCCCCCCTACCTACCTTTTCCTTCAAAACTTCTGGATCCACCCTAAAACTCATGCATAGTTTCTTCGATTGTTAAATTAAAAAAACAAAAAAAAAAACGTTAAATACAATGTATAGTATATAAAACATCTGAGTCTTATGCAACTTTTGGGTTTATAGACATATCTGAAAACTGGCTGCTAGCGGAGTGGCTGCTAGCAGTGGCTGCTAGCTTGAGACTAGCAAGTCTTACATCTAGCTCAAATATTTATATGATGTTTATAAATGCTTTATATTTGTGACTTATAATGATTTTGATAGGCATATATTTATCAATAAAATAAAATGCATACGATATTTTATAATAAAATATATATATTAAATATTTAATTGTTGAAATCAGCTTTTGGGTTTCCGTTTCCTATAGTTACATCTTTCTTGGTCTACTGATACATTACATTTGTAATCCCGTGTAGGCACTTGTAAAGCTATATCATAAATCATGGACCGGTGATAGAGCTCTGGACCTGTCAATTAACAAAATGACCAATGTTATATTGCAGATAAAGCCACGGAAACAAGATTCTTTATTTCTTATAAAACCAAGTTAATGGTACAAAGAAAATTATTGTTACATTTAATAGCATACTGATTCTGCGCATGACAAGTTTGTACAAAAAGAGCATAAAAAGATGAGAGATTGGTGATCAACCTTTAGAACATACTTCTGTATTAATAATTCGGATTAATTTACACAAACTTTTCAATACCCGATTATTTTTTCAAAAACATAAACTGCCGAATTTCCCAAAATTTACTCGGCTTACGTAGTAAGGTTTAAGAAAAGCACTTTTTCTTTGTTAGAGCTGCACAGTTTCGAATATCTAGCGAAATTCATCACCTATCTCTCGCAAATTACAAAGTACACAGTACTTCTCCTGTCTAACAATTCCAAGCCATCTACCTGTTTCTATAGGTAACCGGTGATTTCCAGTTATTTTATCTTTATAAGGTAATAAGATAATAAGTCTAAATATTCTATATAAACAAGAACATATACATGTTAATTAAACGTAGAATTAATCGCATAATTTGAACAAGGACACAATTTGGTGAAATGTTAGTTTATCAACTACATGTATCTATCTATTAAGGTAGATTACATATTTTTACTAACAACATAAAAATATCAGTGCAGGAAAATTTGTTTGTCGATTCAAAATTGTTAATAATAAATCATAAATCAAATTCTTGAAATATTAGGTAACATATAGAAGAAGATACGATACCAGAAAAAAAAAGTAATTTGATATTTAAAAATGACCAGTCGTTTCTAGGAGTCATTATCTCTTATTTAATACTCCTCATTAACTCTTCGTGAAAATCTTTTTCCTCATTAATTAGAAAAATAAACAAATTTTTTTAAATTAGCAGAAAATCTGTGACAGATGAACTTGGATATGTTCAGATTGTCGTATTCTTTCCTCTTTTATTTTACATCGACTGCGACCTATGACGATATTCCTATATCCTGATTTTCTTGAAACATAGGTTGCTGCTCACATAGAAGCATTTGAGTTCATCAGCAGTCATTTAAGGGTTCGTTTGCTCAGGATCTAGATTACAGCATGACCATAATTTGTGCAGTATTTTTTGCAGTAATTTTTTTTTTTGTTTTCTTTTGGCCATGGTACCCTTCGACTTATGATTTTTATTACTCCCTGCGTTTCTTGATATGTATTTGTTTACTTGCTTATTCATTCAAATTAATTGATGATATCAGAACATCTGACGATTTTAATATTAACTAGCCTCTCACAATACTTCCGATTTCAATTAAATTTAAAGATAAATCGTCATGAAACCTATTAAGAGTTGTGTTTTAGAAACTTTCTTTCCTTGAAAGTCCACGTTTTATCTGTTAAAACGGAATTCTTCTTAATCAAATCTTTCCAGTTTGAAAATTTAAGCATATCGCTAATAAATCATATAATTTAAATTCTAAACTGCATACATTAGCGCGGGAAATGTTCAAGCATGCATTTTTCAAGTGTTCAAATCCATCAACATTTTAAATATATCCTTGATGCATGAAACTCTTAACTTAACGACAAACTTCAACTTCACAATTATTTGTATTTATTAATGAGTATGCCGTCATCAAACTGTCAAAATGAATAATCAACATTTGCCAGACATGGATGCTTCAATGTAGAAGACAAATTTATGAGAACTAATCTGGGAGAAGGAAAAAAGAAGGTTTGCAATGTAATTTTTCCAATCAATTTAAAGGTTAAATGTGAACATAAAAAGAATAATGCGACACTTGCGATCGCATGAAACAAATGTGAAACTGTATCCCAGTCCCCTAAAAGTTGAATAGTCGTTGCCTTAGTATTCCCAAATGATTTGTATGATCTTTTTTCAAATACATGTAGTACATGTAATATCTTCAGTTACATGTAATGATACATGCACAACTGATTTTGTCTCATTCTTTAAAACGTCGTTAATTGGTTTAAGTTCATCTAATAATTGTGGACCAATCAGTGATGCATTTAGCATTTACAGAAGATGTTCACACGAGCGAACATGTAAAATTCACTGTGAATCCCAAGGAAAAGTAACAATCACACACATACCCTCCAAAACAGCTTTCATTCAGTTACAAGTATTAAGATATAGAACAAACGGCCACCTTAGGGCAACTCTGGTCAAGTCCTTATCTGGTCTTTGCATAACAGGACAAATCCATCTCCATCGTTTTTACTTTAGTAGATTCTCCATGTTGTTGGATCCTGTTGTTTCATGGAGGTCTTTGTTGGTGATCTTATGTGGCCAGAATATCCTTTTAAAAGATCTTTCTGAGGCAACCATTGAGAAAACCGGAAAGCTTGTTGATGTCCTTTTCGGTCATTCTCCAGCATTCTGCCCCATATAGCAGCACGTACTGCTTATACAACTGTTATATAGTCTAAGCTTGGTGTTTTTTCTGATGTTGCTAGACTTCCAGATGTGACGTAGCTTTAAAAATAAAGTTCTTATTTTTCCTATTCTGGCTCTGATGTCTTTGTCTGCTCCTCCTTCAGATGTTTCTTTGCTGCCCAGGTAAGTGAACGATGAAGTGCATTCCAGCTGTGTTCCATATAAATCTATCACAGGAGACTCTGATATGTTAAGAGGCATAACTTATGATTTCTTGATGTTGATATTCAGTCCAATCATACTTGCATTCTTTAGTAACTTAGTGGTTTCAGCTTGCATATGTGTTTCTAGATGTGACAGTAATGTCAGATCATCTGCATAGATAGTTAAAAGAGAGTCCACTTGATACCTGTGTTGTTACTGCTTATGGTAGATTGCATTACCAAATCGAAAGCTATTATGAAAAGAAGGTATAACATAACACAACCTAGTCAACACTGTATAGCAAGCTTTAAATGGTCCAAAACAAATAAGACAAACAAGCATAAAGTTATGCTAAAACCGTTAAAATAACTGAAGGTTAAACCGTCTCTGTCTGTGGCTTATATGTGCATATAAAAGACCTAGGCGGAGATCCAGAATATGAGGCTAGGAATATATGTCTGACGAGTACAGAAACATCGGATGCGCCCAACTCCTAAATGCGTCCTTGAGCTCATAGATCATCTTATTATAAATTTACGTACACATGTATATAAAAAAAGCACATGGAAAATCGTGCACTATATGTATATTGGATTTGTTACTGATAATTAAACAGTAAACATGCTTGAAAAACCGCAATAACACGCTGAAAGAACGCTTCCATAGGAAAGCTTAAAGGCCTGTATCTAATTCGGGTGTGTAGACTCATTACAAGGCGACAAGGAGTATTACCCATGGGGAGTCGGGAATCTCTACAAAAGTTGATAAACGAGCCCAACAATATATTTTGGGGACTTTTTAATATTTTAGGGTTTTAAAATTTAGAGTATTTCATATTTTAATACTTTTTATATATATTTGTTTTGGGGAGGGTGGCGTTGGTTGATCACAATCGTTTATTTTAGGGATATTTTTGTTCTTCTGACGAGCCAAGTTTAGCAAATTTTGTAGAGTTATCTCCTGCGGCCCGAAATTCCTTTGTCGCACAAAATTCAAGATAGACATAGATGTCGTCCTATACAATATCTTTGTGTCTAAAGCACCCTGCCAAAAAGTTTAGACTCGATAGTATCTAATATCCAGTAAGGACAGACATAAAAGGTCAATTTCTGTTTACTTATTAGTTATTTGTATGAATTTGTAGAATATAGATACACACATTACTATTTTTGATTGTGAGATGTAATATTTGCCGGGTACTTTCGACAAAGTGAGGATGGTGATACTTGACAATCATTTAGGCGAAAGGCCATCTAAGTCCCATGACAGCCTTGATTAAGATTACTTAAGTATGTCATGTTTCAAAATAAAATTGAAAAGTCAAACTAAAGGATCCTCAAACGGGTCTTACGCATGATTCGTCAAGGGTATGTACTTTTCGTCAAATTTTAAGAAAGCTCTGTACATATTAGACAGTAAACTGTCAGTGTGAACTGAATCAGACGCCATCATTTCTGTAGTTGTGATTACCTGTTATACTTTATTTTATCTCTGTCAACATGGTCAAGGAGATTGTATTAGGCGTGTTACGTAATGCTATATATATATATATATATATATATATAACCGCTGGGGTTGACAAATTAGACTATAGATGGGAATATCTTATCAAAAGACAGAAGTGATTTGAAGATTCAAATTACCTGTGTTTCAATTGAATCTTGTGTTTAACTACCGAGCTAGCATTGAAGTCAACGTATATCCGTTCTTTATACATGTAACAGCCGTTTCTTTGAAATATTACAATAGACAATTTTAAACTGAGTTTTACTGTCCGTATTGCTGTGTGTTTGTTTACTCTATATTGGCGAGAGGTATAGGGGGAGGGTTGAGATCTCACATAACATGTTTAACCCCGCTGCATGTTTGCCCCTGTCTGAAGTCGGGAATCTCTGGCCTTTGTTAGTCTTGTATATTTTTTTAAAAATTTTGGTTCATTTATATGTTTCAGAGTTTAGTGTGACGTCCATTTTCTCTGAAATAGTACACATTTTTGTTTAGGGGTCAGCTGAAGTCCGCCTCCGGGTGCGGGATTTTCTCGCTGTGTTGAAGACCCATTGGTGGCCTTGGGCTGTTTTCTGCTCTTTGGTCGGGTTGTTGTTTCTTTGACACAGTCCCCGTTTCCATTCTCAATTTTAATTTCATTAGAAATATTCATTAACGAACGAATATTCATTAACATATATTCCGTGAAATAAAATTATAAATTCAATAATTTTCCATTTCATTTATAATTTTTGTGTTAGAGACGAGCATTTTAACTCAAAGGGGGTTTACTCGAGGTGAGATTCTTTTGAACGGGCTGCACCCAATGCGGAACTGTCTTATTGGAAAAAATAGAAATGAAAGTCGGGCTCTCGGGAGGGCGGTTGGCGGGTGGACGTAAAAACGAGCAGGGTAAGGTACCCATTTTGTGAAATCAACTTCTGCGACAGGTTTAATCATTTTTCTCTTAGACTAGTTACATTCTTGAGTTGTCCATCGGTTGTATTTTTTATTCCTCTGGTTTGTCTTTGTCTCTTTGTACATTATAACTGAATCGGTATTGTTTTTAAAATCAATAAAGGCGACCCTTTTAACTTAATAGATATAAGAAGATGTGGTATGAGTGCCAATGAGACAACTCTCCATCCAAGTCAAAATTTATAAATGTAAACCATTAAAGCGGGATTTACTCGAGGTTCAAGATTTTTTGGACGGGATGCACACAATGTAGAACTGTCTTATCAAATAATATAAAACAAGTCGGACTTGCGGGAAGGTGGTTGACGAGTGGACGTGCAGACAAACGGGGAAGGGTATCCATTTTGTGAAATAGCCTTTAGTAACAGGGTTTTATCCAATAGCATTGCAAAAAAACTAATTCATGTAACTGAAAATAATGGCGCAGCTCATTTGTACTTATTTTCAATATTCAACTGAATCAAATATCATATATTTCTGTTCAAGCATTGACTGACAAAAACTTGTTTTCTTATTATCCTTAAGTAGCTTGTTTTACATTATAAAGTTTAATGAATCAAAAGAAGTAATAGTATTTCTTAGTTTTTAATTCTAAATCTGTATTTACAATTGTGACATTACAATACCAATATAGTTTTTTCCTACTGAAATTATTTCTTTGATTTATACAATTTCACCTTAAACATGTTCAGTCTTTTTATATACTGCATTCTCTGAAATTACAAAATATACATTTATGAAAAATCAAAAAAAAAAAAAAAAAAAAACATTCCATGGAGATACTAATTTTAAACCAAAAAAGAAATCTTTCAATTTCTTATTTTCAGGGGCCTCGGTGGCCGAGTGGTCTAAGTAGTTACTACTGTAATCACTAGCCAGTCAACACTGAGGTTGTGAGTTCGAACCCCGCTCGTGCGGGTGCACTCGACTCAATCTTAATTGACTAGGATTGTCAGTTTTCCTATCGAAGGTCGGTGGTTTTCTCCGGGCACCCGGCTTCCTCCACCAATAAAACTGACCGCCATGAAATAGCCCAAAAGCGGTGCTTAAAAGTGGCGTAAAAACACCAAAAATCAAATCAAATCTTATTTTCAGTACCACATAGTTCATCTTAAATTTGAAATTAAACATACATACGTTTTCTTATATGAATTTCTAAATTAAAGTTTCAAAACAAATACAAATATCTACGTATGCAGAATCTAGGGGGGATTTTTTTTAAAAGTATTCATAGGAAAGTTATAATCTTCCGATGATATTTTGATCACACAATCTCGTTTTTTTTTGGTGATATCCATTGGCCAATTTTTGACATTTTTACCTATTATTATGTCTGTTTGTTTTGCTCACACATTGTTGTCAATATAATGGAATTCTATGCGACTGTCATACAAGTGAGAGGTTTAGCTAGCTATAAAACCAGGTTTAATCCATCATTTTATACAAAAGGAAATGCCTGTACCAAGTCAGGAATATGACAGTTGCTTTCCATTCGTTTGAAATAATTTGCAGTTTCGCCTCTCTTTTATAATCCAACGAACTGGACTAACTTTAAACATACTGACTTATAAACCAGACTCATAATATACAGTAAAAAGGATACAATAAACAAGTACTATCTTTAAAAAGATATCTGACGCATTCAGATGTGAGCTTTATCAGTTTTTTTATCATAGTTAAAAAATTGCACACAATTGACGACAAAAGGCTGACGATTCTAAAGTTGAGGATATACACTTTCTCTAAAGAATTAAAAATAAACTGCATGGTACTTAATCAAACGTACATATATAGGTATTTTCCGAGATAAAAAATACTTATTGCTGTGAAATAGACATAAACATAAGGTATTAGTAGTTTACAATCTGTAATGAATAACAAGTTTGAAACAGCTTAGATCCATGAAGAAATGTCAATTATAATTATATGTCAAGAACAACTTTAACAATTAGATATAAAACCTATTTCGGTGTGTATATCGGGGACGGATGGACATAAAGGGATACGATCTATATAATACAGCTTTTGACAAGTAATTAAATTTGCGATATATGTATTTTGACAATCTTTATTTCAAGTATAATATGTTGTACTCTTTGAGATTATTATTACGCATTGGAAGCTTTAGTTGATAAGATATATTTTAGCACTCGAGCTATTAATAGCCTTTTATTTTTATTTATCTAGATAATATTATTTTTTAGTTTGATTTTATGTCCGTAATGTTCTCCTTTTATTGTAGCATATATCTGTTTTTTGTTGGTTTTTGTTCAATACCGTTATTTCGTCCAATCAGAATAAAGATTTGTGACATCATACATCCCGTTACCATAGTGAAGCGTCCTTTTTAAATGGGTCACAAACCGAAATTATACTGACTGCGTCAGAAAAAGAGATCCAATAATTTAAATTAGTTGCAACATTTCTCTTGTTAATTTAGTTGTGCTCGTGTGTTTACATGACTAACAATCACAATTATAATTACATTTGATAAACTTTTCTCAGAGCAGAACCCTTTGTTACTGATTGTTACTTTTATACATGTAAATCAAACATTATCGATAGTCTTATATCAAATTGAGAAAAACACGCCTTTTTAAATGTTTTATTTATACATAATGAACATATATAAGATTTTTACTTACCGGAGAAACTGTTCTGGCATTATTGCACTCTGGTGGGATATCAAACACTGATGGGTCTTTTATTCCTTCGGTGATTCCCATGAAGCCAACATCGGCAAAGCCGTTGGTCAATTGCTGATGTTCTCCTACAGGAACACATGATCCTTTAGTGACACTCAATTCCATTTTCTTACCATCTACCATAAATTCATAAACATCAATTTCGTACTTGTTATCACCAGCTCCATAATAGGTAGACAGTACCAGTTTAGCATCAGCTGAAATAAAAAGAAATAGTTTCCTTAATCTGCTTTAATGAGTTATTCTACAGTATCATTGTATTTTTAAAGAATTTTGAAAATTCTGATTTACATTTCAACACTTTATATGTGACAATAAACTTATTTCGCTCCTGTTTGCAATAACCTTCAGCTTGTCTTAGCAGTCCAGGGATGATATGCATAAAACTGCTTAAGTTAAGATTTGTTTCGAACGGACGGATTTTCTACATGTCCTACGATAAATTATTACTATGTTTGGATATCTTAACTTAAGTGGTTTTATGCATATCAGCCCAGGTGTTTAATTTGCTCCTATATTGTCTTCGTCAATGAACTGTTACAGTACAATTTGTTTATTGACATTAAAATTTGTTTCTAAGTTAATTTTATTTACTTAATATATATAAGATGACCATAAACTGTAGCTAACGAACTATTTGCATAAATCAAACCTGGACAAAACTCACATGGTACACAGTTAAGCTTCCTGGACTGGGATAAGGTGGTAAGTCTGCTGTCGAACATTTCCCATCGTAAGCAGTGTAACTTTTGCCCTGCAATATATATATCAGTGAAAGAATACGGAAGCGTTCAATATAAATTTTCTTTCAATATATAGAACTTATCATAATGCATGTTGAGAATGCAATTAAAATTAGAGATTGCTTTGAAAGTAAACATAAAAAGATAAAAAAAAAAATCCCAACTCAAAGCAAGAACAAAAAAAAATGTGTAGATGCAACTTAACATGTGTTAAGGGTAGATTTTTTAATGTACGACAATATTTTAAAACTTTTGTACGAATGTGTACTTACCACATGACGATTGTCCATAGTGTAGAAGGCTCTACTTACCCTTTCGGATCAACCTCGTCTTTTTTGGTAAGGTTGGTGTTGCTCAGTCTTTGGTTTTCTATGTAACGTTATTTTAGACTTTTTGTCGTCTTTTGTTTTAAGCCATGGTGTTGTCAGTGTTTTCGACTTACGAGTTTTAAACGTCCCTATTCGTTGTGTAAGATACAATGAGACTTACAGCTGAATAATCGTTGAGAAGATGTTGTTTAACTCGCTGACCGTTCCACATGCTATATCCTTTGATGGCTACTTTGTTTATATTGGCATCAACTGATATATTCAGAAGTCCCTAAAAGATTCAAAGTAGATTATTATTTGAATATTATATACTATTATTAAATTTTTTTGACTGTTATATACATATTTACAATATGTTTCCATCGACAACTTACAAAATGTAAACCATATAAAGAAACACATGAAATGTTTTTTACAAACGATTTTACCCAAACATTCCAATTAAGTAGATAATTTATTTATACAATTTGCGCGGAATAAGAAATAAAAAGTAAGTGTGAAAAAATGTTGTGGCTCATTATTTGATTACAGCCAAAAGCAGAATTTATTCATTAGAAAAAAGAAGATTTCAATCAGGCATATACAATACATGTGACAAAGAAAGACAGAAAAAATAATGACCAAAAGCAAAGAAAAAAGATACAAAACAGTCCATACTTGATTGGATAACCACCATCTTCCCTTGAAAATCGAAAGTGAAGATCTTAGAGTTCCTGTTCCACTGAGGGCATGCGCATCAGTAATGCATTACGATTTTAATGTACATATTATTTATTCAAATTATAAAAAATAAACACTTATTATATAATTAAATTTCAATTGTAGTTTTCTATTTTGAAATGAAAATCTAGTAATCTTTTGATTAATTATGTGACATTGAAATAAAGGTGGGTTCTTTTTCTATCAGCAGACTTACCAGCCCTTTAGAGATAAATATTGTAAAATATCTTTTGATGAAAACATTGTCATTCAACACTTTCTATTTAAGCATGTAAATGTACATTAACTTTTTGTACAGTTACTTCTACTATTTTGTTTTCGAATATTTCAGTTTCGTTGAAAATATAATTGCAAATTTACGTACTTCATACATAAACAAAGTTAATGGCTCTATTTGTAAGGCGAAAGATATCAAGGAAACACTCAAAACTTATAATCCGAGGAAAAACTGACAACGCCATGATCGGGGATGAATTCAGTTCTCTAGAAGGGAAAGCAAATCCTGTTCCCCATGTGGCAGCCATCGTGTTGCTCATGCAAGTACAAATCTGGTGACAAGTCTAATTCGTTAATCGCACAATCCAGGAAAAGAGGACCGGATTTGGTCACTTCACTTTGGAACACATGGTTATCTGTGACAGATATATTCCATAACGGTCAACTTAATCGTGATTGCGTCCGTGAAACTTTCGAAGGGATGACCTCAACTTTAACACTTTGAACCCTTGGTTCAATAGTTTCCTTGAAAGCAACAACCCTCTATCAAGGAAATCGTAATAGGAAACACAAGCTCTATAATATGGTATGAACTGGGAGATATATAATCCATATGCAGGCGCTGCTAGAATGTTGCTACCTAAAAATGGAAATTTTACAATTGAGAAGCTTAAAATGTTATTGTCAGTTTCTAGATGCAAGTCAAGATATGAGGCAGACTTAACTGTATCTGAGTTATCCTTAAAATGAAATATTTGAATGAATGTTGATATGTATACAACGTTAAAGCTTTGTATTTTTACAGTTTCTTTGACATGGTTTCTAGGCTTACACATACGATTGAATAAATTACTTCGTATATACATCAATTGGGAATAATAGTATGAAGTATTACCTATTGAAGAAAAAACTCGAAAAAATCTTCATGTCATCTCTTAACCGTAAAATAGAAGGATACCAAGGGCTTATTAAAATCATAAGTTGAAGAAAGAAAAAGACAACACCCTTGCCAAAATAAAAACGACTAAAAGACAAACAATATTCAACAAAATCACTACACATAAAATAAGAGATTGAGCAACACGAAACCCATGCACTAGGAACCCAGGGCGCTAGAAAAATATGCAGTTCCTACTTCACTGGTAGCACTGCCCTAGTTAGTCCTGAAGTTGACATTGTTGATTTCTATTATAAAATTAGGGACTATCGTAACGAAAAAAAATTATATTAGCACTAAGAAAACAATGAAGATGATACAAAGGAGTAATCAGTTTATATGATGATTTAGACAGACATTGTATTTCTTTAAATTAGAAAATCTTAATGGATGTACATTCTTCCCGAATGCAAACAAACTGTATTATTATACTTGATGTTTAAATGCCAGATTTTGATTGGTTAATACGAAGGAACCAATTTACTCTATCCCATGGCAAATACTCTATTACCCTTTACGGAGACGCTTACTCAAGATTGCGCTTTAATAAATACGGATGATTGTTATGTACAAGACGACATAGTTTATCACTTTGAATTTGAAATTTAATAGACAATAATAGCTTCGCCTCAGTTGACAATGTTTTCTCGGGGTAACAATCTGCTCTATCACCCTCTCAGCTACAAAATGTATGTGTTATTTATAATTATGTTCTACTTTGATACAATAGAAGTAAGTAATTAGAAAAAGTTTACGTACTGTTTGCTTTGAGATACTGAAAATGTAATCAAATTTGACAATAAAAGGCTTTCGATATATTTGTTCAAATGTAGTACTTAGTATCACGTGATACAAACTACGTAGATAAATGTAATTGACTAATATCATTGTGAATATTGTACGAAACTGAGATAATTTAAAACATATGGGTATAGTACATTTGTTTACCTTTTTTTACATTCTATGTATAACTTTCTTACTGTTCCCATTATTTATAAGGAACACATTGTATTTAAAAAAATAATTGAATAAAATACATACTTTACCCTCTCCACCTGTTCCATTGACCTGCACTCCTGCAAAGACACCCTCATATCCCTCCCACTGGGCAGGTCCACAACACGAGGACGCTAACTGAACAAAAATTGCAAAAACAGCTGTAGTGAACATTATTTGTTTAGCCATAGTGACTTTTGTAATACTTTTAAATTGAATGTAAACCAGAGTATTTATATTAGTTTCTTATCAAAGTGGATGATTGACAGTCATACGCTTTCTTGACCTTCACTGTAGATTGCTTACAAAATTGCCCATTGTTATTTCAAAATATCTTATTTGGTCATTTTGTTTGCAAATCGTCCTATTAATTAACAAGGTATACAATCAAGGCTTACATGAAGCAGTTTTTGTTATAGTTTCTGTCCTTGAAATTATATTTTATAATCAAAAAATATTTTGTATTTTATTTGGGTTTATCTGAGTATCAGTAGAAAAGAAGGAACATAGGGTACCAAAATAACTTATCCACATATAATAATACTAGGACACAACCAATGCATCGAATAAAGCATACACATTATAGCTAAATCAAACTGGTCTCCAGTTTCAGAAAACCATAAATAACATACTTTACACATTTGTGAGTTTAACAGTAACATTTCAACCAAATAGGACCTGAAATAAGTTTTGACTATTTGGTTTTGAAATGTGTCTTTATATAAAATAAATGGTGGAATTTCAGAGTGGTGAACCACTTTTGACCACTTTACACATATCTTGGACGAATAGAAAATAAGCTATTAAAAAACCACATAAACCAAATATGCAAAAATAAAACCAAAAAAATGAAATTATATTTAATAATCAAATAATATTTTTTATTTTATTTGGGTTTATCTGAGTACCAGTAGAAAAGAAGGAACATAGGGTCATAAAATAAATGGTGGAATTTCAGAGTGGTGAAATGAACTAATATCCTATTATAAAAACATAAATTTTATTACGGTAATAAAGTAAATTCACGTGACTGTATAAACTACCATGGGAACCAATTTCACTCTTTAGTAGAGGACCTACATGTATACTGCATTGTTATAAATCACAATTAATAGTAAGTCTCATTATTCGCACATAATAAAACCAAAAGCAAGGTAACAGTGCATTTTCTGTTCTTCATCTAAGAGTCGAAGTCAGACTTTCAGCATGCAGCAAACACTCTCAACTTACTGAAAATCCAAGAAGGTCCCTAGGACTGTTTTCCTAGCACTTAGTCTAGTTCGATCGAAATTCTTTGATAGATGTCGATCAAAACTCTGACTTTATACTGCAGAAATCGATATTTTCTCTTCTGTATAATTCTAAGTCGATTTACACTTTCACCGAAAGGTTGATTATTTTTGTTTAAATAAAAGATACCAAGGCGGGAATAAAAACCATTAGTGGAAGGAAAACAAAAAGTATCATGATCAAAACGAAACAAGATGTAAAGACAAACTTCTGAAAGAAATATATTATTTCGGGATCAGGTATATTGAAAAGTTGTTCGCTTTTCGTATAATTATATTAAAAAGACAATGTTGATTTAGATACATTTTTTTTCAGACATCAGTAATTTGCCTCATTTCTCGACCATCAATAAAACATATATCATGTTAATCGAGGACTCAATATATTTCGTTTCGCCTTCTTGACAGTTGCTGGTTTAATTTTTTCTTTTATAATTGTACCCAATAACGGCACTGATGATTTGAAAAACATAATTATCTCGGGGGATACGCGACTGTGTGGAAGTTTCTATTTTATTTATTCTTTCTCGGGCTAATTAGAGCTTGACACGTATAGAAAGCTGTCTATTGTTGAAAGCTATATGTTGCTGTATAGATGTCGTGTGGCAACGTGTGTCTTTAGGGTTAGCTGCTGTTCCAATGCCGTAAAACCCACATTTCCTTCTTTTTATGATAAAGAAATACAAAACACCAGGAGCATCCGCACTATAATATTTTTCACAATGAAACTCGATATCGGAAAATCAATATTAAATTTTCATGAATATCGTCTCCTTGTTTTTTTAATTCTAAATTAAAAAAAAAGTTCTTCATAGTGCTTTCATATTCCATCTGTTAAAAAACCCCAAATACAAAACACCAGGAGCATCCGCACTATAATATTTTTCACAATGAAACTCGATATTGGAAAATCAATATTAAATTTTCATGAATATCGTCACCTTGTTTTATAATTCTAAATTAAAAAAATAGTTCTTGATAGTGCTTTCATATTCCATCTGTTAAAAACCAAAAATAACAAAAGAGAAACGGGTCATATGCCAATAATGCACCAACACAAATAACTTAAAGGCATGTCTGTTAAAAACTCTCCAATGAATTATCAAATTCAGGTTTGAATAAAGTGTATTGGACAGGATTAAATCTGTATAGTCATATAAGGTATGGAATATATTCTAAAATGGTCAGAAAATATCTGGTTATGTTCTTGTAACATTTGAAATTATGTTTTAAGAGATTTAAATGTTCATAAAACTGATTAATCCGCGAAAAATTATGTTACATACACATGGGACCTTTATATGTCGCCTACTTGCTTGTCTGTTTGTTTGTTGTTGTTGTTTAAAGCCACTTTCAGTGACCTCGGCTAAATCATGGCGATCAGTTTTAGTGGTGGAAGAAGCCGGAGTACACGGAAAGAACCATCGAACTTCGGTAAGTTGCTCACTTGCTCAAGAATAATGAATTATAATGGTATCATTGTTAAATCCTAATAGTGGATCACAATAGGAGTTTGGTCACAATATGAACTCTTTTTTTGTCGGGAAAAGTATCTAATGCGTGTTTAAAACTCCCAAAATGTAGATACTAAGAATTTCCAGGTATGTATCTCAAAAGTGATTTAAACTTTATTTCAATTGACACCAGGGAGATTAACTTTGATACATGATTAATCAAACTTAATAACATACCGTTAACGGTTTTATTAGTAGATTTGCCCCCTTAAAATTGATATTGTTCCAATTGTGAACTATTTAGTTTGAGGTTATTCGACCAGAATAGGCTGTTCATAAGAGATACATGTTTAAATAGATCTTCATAGTAGTTTTCAAGGACAAAACCAGTAAACGTAACAGACACGAGACTTTTTTAAAGCTAAAGATTGGATAATGAAAAAAGTGACCTTATCTGAAGACAATTTTGCCATGAAATTATCATATAACCTCGCTAAATATTTACAATAAGAAAACAGGGAATTACCGTCATATGTACGAAGAATGACACGAAGTCACACGGAGAATTTTTATCTGAAGTACAAATGTATGTTCACACAGTATTTTTAAATATTATAGCAGATATTCAACCCTTGGCTGATTAAGTACATGTATACTCGCGGTGAGAATACAGAATATTGAGAAATTTATAGATCAATAAAAACTTCTCTTTTTAAAGTCAGGATCGTTAGCTACAAAAACAAAATGATGAATGTGTGCACATCACCAGATAAGAAAAAATAGCATTTGGGCATTTAAGGTGAACCTATAATAATCTTGAGACTATATTTTTTTCTTTTTCATAATTTATACGCATAGTTATTGTTATCTATTGGTTAACTATGTAAAGGCCATACATCAGTTCACAAATTATCCTTTACTAGACAGTTAAACATAGTAATGCATTTCATGATAGAACATTAGATGAACACTAAAACACCTTGTGTTTTTACAATAATTCATCCAAAGGAAACGAGAAACAATAAAAACTACGTTACTTCTCGTGAAAATAGTGCTTCAAATAACTTTCAGAATAGAGATTATCAAATGAATAAACAATTAAAAGAATATGAAATATCAAATGTTATAAACTTCATTTGAACAGAATATATCAATTGTTATAAGAAATTCATGAGAACAGGGAATAGCAAATGTTATAAAAATTATATAAGAACAGAGAATATCAAATGTAATTAAATGTTCTTTAGAACAGGAATATCAAATGTAACAAAAATTTCATAGGAGCAGGAATACAAAATGTAATAAAAACTTTATAGGAATAGGGAATAGCAAATGTTATTAGAACTTCATTCGAAAAGAGAATATCAAATGATAAAAAACGTCAGAAGAAATAGGATCATTAAATGTAAAAAATGTTATGTCCTGTCTGTGCTTTTGTTAGATGTTTTCTGCTTTGTTTGGATCTGATGAGTTAAAACCCTTTTCAGTTGATTTTAATAGTGTGGTCCTCGTGCTGTACTGTTACACCACTGTCCAAGGTTAGGGTGAGGATTGGGCGCCAGCAAACTAGTTAAACCACGCCATATTCTGTACATGCCAGCTGTCCAAAGTCAGGAGCCAGTAATTCAGAAGTTGTCTTTTGTTGCTGTATATCATATTTGTTTTTCGTTCTTTGTTTTGTACATAAATAGGGTGAAAAAAAAGAACATATAGAATTTCACCAAATCTGGTTTATCTCAGAGATTTAAATGAAATCAACTCAAATACAAAGTTTTATGAATATTTCATGGAGATTGAGAAAATCCTGGGCTTTAACTATGATGACTCAGCATAAATTCACAGTTTACAGTATGCATAGTTTACTTAAAGGCCTGAATTCAAATACATTCTTAATGTATGCATATTTGTAATTTGAATTGTTTAGAAGTGCTTATATTTACTCTTCGCAGTCATTGAAACTCAGAGATCCTTCCTTAATATTGTTTTGGGGTGTTTTTGTTCTGTCGATAATCCAAAAGTAAGCCGTAACACCTGAATGTGCTTTTTTATGACCGCGGCATAAAAAAAAAATACAAGCTAGAAATACAAAAATACCTCAGTAAAACTAATAAAAGTGTGTTCTATCCTAAATATGTACTGAATATTCCATATTCACAGAAAAAAAAAAAAAAAAAAAACAGAATAATTTAGCAAATGTGAGGCCCCAGTGGCAAAAAAAACCCAGAAAAATGCCCATCCACTGGGTCACAAAACAGATAATTTAACCTATAAATGCTATGATTTTATTATTTTAAAGGTCTTTTGTAAAGAAAACAATAACTGTGCTTTGAAATTATGCGAAAAACAGATGTTAGCAGTCAGCTCTATAAAGCTTTTAGTGAAGTCATACATAAGACTGGTAACTTCATACATACAACTTTTGAAAATATGGCTTTGTTTTAAACACTTCTTGTTCATATATTAGCTAAATTCTGTTAGATATATGGTTAGAGAAGATATTGTTGGGACAACATTTCTACACTTACCATTTGAGGTAGAAACTGTTAACTTTAATTGACAAATAGGCATACAGTAAGATGTGGACTGGAGACAAAGACAGGATTGGATACTTTATATAAAATAATCTTGAATGTTGGAATGATTAACTACTAAACTTTACATTTATAGTATAGTATTCTGAAATACTTTTTATTTGTTATAAGAATAGTTTCAAACAGGTTCTAGACATTTTATGTCAGAAAACATGCACATAGGATAAGCTGACAATAATTAAAGTCTTGTTTTCAAATTCTTTAAAAAATTGAAACAGGGGTGGGGTATAAAATGTACTGTAAAAGAAAAGTTAGAGTATATGCAGTGATTTCTTTAAGGCTATAATCTGATAGATAAGTATTCTTGTGAGAAAAAGTGTTTTTCAAGAGTTTTCTATTTGAATAAATGTTTGTATAGGTTGCACTTTGTACATACAGCTGTTTCACAAGCCACGCCTCTTTTGGGGAGATATATAATATTCATAGATTTGTTAATTTGTTAACGTACTGGTTCCTAGATATGATCTCTGTGTTTCATCTCATAGAGACATAACTTGAGAATGTTACCAGTATAGAAAAAATGGTAGCGCCTAAAATTTAATTCTTAGGAGGTCCAAAAGTGGAGGTAGAGGTAGTATAAGTAGTATGAAAAGGCCGATTCTGCCGCAATCGCATTTTCAAGGGAAATCCTGCATAGCACCCCAGCCCCGACGGCCAAATGCAACGGACGGCATCCCTATTGAGCATAGGGTAAATACAAGAATATGA
>JAASAO010004232.1:0-18823 GCA_017311375.1 Mytilus coruscus | reverse complement strand
TTGTGGAACGGTGTATGAATCTCTAAAATTATACCACAATTTTCCACACCACAAAGGGATGGTTTGGGGGTTATGGCTCAAACCGTTTAGAAATTAGGGGCAAAAAAGGGGGAAAAAACAAGGGTTTCCTGGTTAATGGACAATTTAAAAGCAGTGTAAGGGAGATAATTATCTACTCGTGCATAATATGGCGAGATGTTTTGTTTTATAAAATGTTATTGAATAATATAAATCGTAAGATGTATAATGTAATATTGAATATGTACAGTGATATTAAATCTAGTATATCATATAATAATTGTAATTCGGAATACTTTGCTTGCTTGTGACAATGGTGTACGACAAGGAGAAAACTTGTGAATCCGGGTCCATTCGCCTAAAAACACGTTCGCGCCCATTCACGTTCGCCCCCTACACATTCGCACCCAAAGTCCGTTCGCACCCTGCACGTTCGCACCCTTTTTTATAGATTCTCACGTTTTTTTTTTTGGTTTTTTTTTGTGCTGAATAAATCTTAAATTATGTTTTGGTTAGTGTTGTGATATAAATTTTTTTTTCATTGTTTCAAAATACAGTGAGATCAAAGGGGCCAAACTGTTAAAATCAATTATCTTTCGTGTTTTTCTTTTAAAATCTTCAATGTTTTACTCATACCAAGCTAAATACATGGAGTTTTTACATCAAAGCAAGTTAAAACAACAATCATGATTTTCATACACACAACAATAATACCAAATTTAGCTGTGTATAAATACCAATTAGCAGTAATCATAATTAACATTTAATAATTAATCATCAAATTGATAAAAAAAAATCATATAATAATTCCCCAATTTGTATTCAGGAAAATATATTTTTACTTTTAAATCTGAAATCCTCAACACCAAATTATATGGTTTACGAGGAACTAGGTCGCCATCCGGTCGACATAGATATAAAAGTTCGAGCAGTATTATTTTGGGAAAATTTGATATCCGGAAAACAAGCAAAGTTTTCGTTTATATTATATTAACCTTCTCTCCATATGAACGGTCATCATAACATGCAGACTACATGGATTCTGTTTGTCAAAAACATATTTCAAAATTGTGGTTTCTCATATATATGGGAAACACAAAATTTCATTAATAAAGATTGGTTAAAAACTGTTATAAACAAATATTGTTAGACCAGTTTCTTCAGAATTGGAATTCGCTAATCCAAAATTCGTCAAAAGCTATTATAACTACAATTTTTTTTTAAAGAAAAACCGGGATTTTGAGAAATATTTTAATATTTTGAACTTTAAAGATGCCGTTGTTCTCTGTCGATTTCGAACGACTAATAACAAATTGCCGATTGAAACAGGAAGGTTGCAACACGTATTAAGAGAAAACCGTTTTTGTCATCAATGTAACAATCGACAAATTGGAGACGAATATCACTATATATTTGAATGTACTTTTTTCGATCAATAACGTAAAGAGTATTTATCATCCTATTTTGTACAACGACATAATACAGTTAAATTCTCTGATTTTATGTCGAGTACTCGAAAACCAGTCCTGAAGAAGCTTTTTTTATTTATTAAAAATATAAACACGTGTGTTTGTCCTCCTGGCTAGTGACTTTTGTAACCTCTCTCCCTTGTTTTGTATATATTGTAAATAAGGGGGGCGGTGCAAAACGCAGTAGGACACATATTTTTTAAACTTAATTTTTGATAGGACTTCTACTTTTTCAGTTTTCAGCACTGATAGGACAGCAACATTTTTATGGCATATGTATGAATGTAGAAAATAGGCTATACAAATTTAATTACAACAAAATAAACAAGATTAATTGAGGAACAAACAAGTAACAACAATGAAAATACAATTTCAAGTCTAGACATTAATATTATGGTTTAATATAGAACAATCATGTAATGATTTTAAAAGGTTGAAAAAATATACATGTATAAAAAATAAATAATAACAAAAAAACATAAAATCAATAAAAACAGAATAAACAACAATAAACAAATGTAAAAGAGAACATTGATGGAGCTTTTAATAAGTGATATGATATACTGCCATCAGTGTGGTACAAATTAACCAAATGCAAATCATTAAATAAAGGTAGGATTAAATAAAATATACATCTTTAAAAATAAGGAAAACTATTTAACAATAAAACATTCTGACTAGAAAATTAAGAAAAATAAAGTCAAAAGACAGAAAAAAATATATATTAAAAAAAAAAGATAATACAAATTGTTCATAAACTATTGTAGAGTAGAATCTTCCATTAGAATTGCAGTTCTACTGTTTTGACATATTTTTATAAGGAATAAATAGGATTCAAATAATATCCATCGTAATATCAAATGGGTTATATCCACATTCAGGGTGTTATATCGATTTTAATATAACATGGGCGGTTTAAATATAAAATCACAATGAATACATGTATGTGTGGGAGGATAATTGGCATATTACATGAAGATCATCTCTGCGCATGAACATTCAGAGTAATAATAACAGTAATATTATGTGTTCCATGTGATATGCAAAAATAGTTCTTGGTTCGAAGGCATAATGCACTCCCCTTCGGGTTGTACTTATTTAGTAGATATTTCATATAGGACAGAAACTTTTTTTGGTATATTCAGAGGGTAGGACATAGATTTTTTTAAGGGAGAAATATGAATTGCACCTGTCCCCCCAAAAAATAAATATTGACCGGTCCCTTAGCAGGGAAGCAGCAACTATCAATTTTAAAGTCTTTGGTTTTGATCCGGGCGGGGTTCGAACCCACGACCTCCCAGACTCGAGGCGAACATGCTACCACGAAAACACCGCCACTAGACAGTAACCCGCAATATAAAAGGTTTCGTAGGAAGCCGCTCATATATACACCTCCAGACTCAAGTAAACAAGGCTAACGGTTCGTTAGTACCGACCATTGATTTTTTTTTTTTGTGAGTGGGAGGGGGACATGTTTTTTTGGTAAATGTTTGATTCAAAATTTCTTGAAAGAGACTTTATCTATTTCAGAAGGGAAGCGAAATAGTTTGTTTCCATTGAAAACGAGGGGAACAATCACCATGTTATTGAAAAAAAAGTTTATTTTTTATTAAAGTCGAAAAATTTGTTTGTCCAAGGTACAAGGAAATACACGTGCTCCTGCCCACACTAAATGAATAGAATAGAGCGTTTTCAGAATGGCGTAAGCAAAGCTTGAACACACAATATCTGTAATTTAATCAGATTGGTGTCTAAATGAATATAAAAAACTGCATTTATTTATTGTTTACTGAGACCTGTTGGTCTCTTACAGATAGAAAGTTGTGTTTCAAATTTTTCTAAGCGAAGATTTATGGCAGCGGCTTTTAATATTTTGCGTTTATTCTGGAAACTTCAATAGATTTAAAAAAAAAAAAAAATAAAAATAAAAAAATAAAACCAATAGTGCAATGTGTCTGAATATACTCTATAGTAAAGGTCCCATTAGGGCAATTTTGGCTCTTAAGAGTTTTGTTGTTTTATTGCCTATTATCTTTATAACTTATCTATAGAGATACCTTTCCTTGGTATAAACAAGAACAGACTGAAAAATGAATAAATTATAATTATGGTCATTTTCTTTCATTGGGGGTGGGGACGTGGGAGGAAACATTGGAATTTCTCTTATTTTTTTCAAGTGTACACCTTGAAGAAGGAAAAATAATCAAGACCCCCCTTTCCAAACCATAAATATTTCAACCCCCGCCCCCCCTTTCCAAAAAAGAAAGCCGCCACCGAACAATCACAAACAAACACACACACACATTTCAATACTTTTGTTCGTAAATAACAAAAAAAACCAACGCATTAAGTTTCTATACTGCATTATAAGTTTAAAATATTGCGTCAGTAGTGGATCTAGAACTTCAAGTGTGAAAGTTGTTTGCGACTTCAGGGAACTTAATTTCGATATGCCGGTTATGGTCTCATTGATATTTACCACACCTTCATTCAATATTAGCTTCAGATGAAAAATACTCTGCTAGAAGAAATTGTTGAAACTAAGGATTTAGCGGAACGAGGCGTAAAAATTGATGTCTACGGATGACGAAGACATCGCCATAACATTATACAGCGGCAAATCTATAACTATAAAAATTGAATACCACCTTTCCATTCCAAAAAAAATAAAATTAAAGGCCCCCTTTATTTCTTCATATCCCCTCTTTTTGGGGTTACAAATGACCGGTCCCTTATATGAGCCATTACCCTATCAATGTCCGATTTTTGCCCATTTTTTGTGTTTATCTTGAGAAAAGTAATATATAAAGAGAAACTTGAACAGCTAAAATGATCAGCAAGGCAAAATTTACAAAAATGAACATACTGGAAATTCAGGTATTAACTTCTTATAGAAAAAACGCTAATGCTAGGTATAAAGATATTGACAAATATAATGCCTACCCTTGTTAAAATGAGCATAGAGCATGGCATTAAAGAATTATTTCTTAAATTTAATAACTTTAACCGTATGTTCATTGTTGTAGACTCCATATGTTCATTATTGTAGACCCATCGATTAAATCTAAACTTTGCAATTCATATTTTGACAATTTTCCACAATATCAGATGTGATTTTCTACATCTTAAAACGAGGTACCAACATGCCAAGGTTTATCTCTCTTTAAATCTCAACCATTTTCCAAACGATAGCTAAAGATTTGAACCGGGTTTATAGTTATTCCGCAGAAGCCGATCGGAATCATTTATGACGTAGACAGTAATCGTTCTAATCGTAATCATGTTCATTGACCATAACGACGATGAAAGCACATCATATAATGACGTTTCGACATCATATAATGAAGTAAACCAAACCACATCATATAGGATTACAAGCACATAATATAATGACACAACCAAATCATATAAAGATGTTTGTACATAATATAATGGAAAATGCACATCATATAAGTATATTTGCACATCATATAAGGATCTTTGCACATCATATAAGTACATTTGCACATCATATAAGTATATTTGCACATCATATAAGGATCTTTGCACATCATATAAGTACATTTGCACATCATATAAGTATATTTGCACATCATATAAGGATATTTACACATCATATAATAGATATAGGAAGATGTGGTGTGAGTGCCAATGAGACAACTCTCCATCCAAATGACAATTTATAAAAGTAAACCATTATAGGTCAATGTACGGCCTTCAACACGGAGCCTTGGCTCACACCGAACAACAAGCTATAAAGGACCCCAAAAGTACTAGAATAAAACCATTCAAACGGTAAAACCAACGGTCTAGTCTATATAAAAAACGAGAAACGAGAAACACGTATAAATTATATAAACAAACGACAACTACTGTACATCAGATTCCTGACTTAGGACAGGTGCAAACATTTGCAGCGGGATTAAACGTTTTAATGGTACCAAACCTTCTCCCTTTTTCTGAAACAATAGTATAACATCACAACATAGAAAACACACGATAAAACATCAATTGGAAGGCTTAACTCAATCAAAACGTAAATTAACACACTATGAACGAATAAATTCGATCTGTGATACCTGAAAGTAAATACATAGTTAATAAAATATTAGGGACAAACATTCAAGGCCAAAAAGCAAACAAACAAGTCCAAATAAAGCCATGGCAAGACACCATCGCGAAATATTTAACCCTTAGAAAATAATAACTTTTGAAAAAACCGGTTTTCATAATATATACAGGTAAATGAAAAATAACTTTGTCGTTTTAGGTATACTTTTTCTGTCTATATAAAATCTTCCAATAATTAGGAATACCAAGAAAGGTCTGTCATATAAATACCTAATTTAGCACTAGATACATAAGGGGTAAATATCAACAATAAAACTTTCCTGTACAGATTAAAGGAGAATAATCTTGATGTTCATACAAATGTAGTATGAAGAAGTGAAAATTAGTAGATATTCCAAATAATCAAAGCTGGTATACAGACAAGATCCATATTAATATAAAATAACAAAAAGTATTATAAATAGTATCAACAGGTCGAATTAAGAATGTTTGCACATCATATAAATGTTTGCACATCATATAAGTACATTTGCACATCTTATAAGTATATTTGCACATCATATAAGTACATTTGCACATCATATAAGTATATTTGCACATCATTTAAGGATGTTTGTACATCATATAGGTACATTTGCACATCATATAAGTACATTTGCATATCATATAAGTATGTTTGCACATCATATAAGGATGTTTGCACATCATATAAATAAGGATACTTGCACATAATATATTATATTTGCACATCATATAAAAGTGTTTGCACATCATATAATGACAAGTGCACATCATATAAAGGTAAATGCACATCATATAATGAAAATGGTGATAACAAGACAGTGTTGGCGTTCCATAGTACTCGGTGCAATTTTGGTACTCTGACGTTAGACATTTTACAAGTCCTACTCTTAATGTTGCCTTAGTGGACCCCTCCCTTTCAGCGGGTGTAGATTAGTGTAAACATGAGGCGTTTCGCAGACAAACGGGTTCATTATATGGCACGTCCAGACAGAAACATCTTGCAGGACTTGATTATTTTGTGCCAAAAGACTTTATTAATATTGCAACAATAAATTAATTGCGTACAAAAGGTTTCCTGGATTTACCTTCAACAGGTACGATACAGTAGAAGTTCACAGTTGTACATTGAATTTGTTAGTCCAAATAATAAAATTTACTTTATATATATAGTGTATTACTTCTTGAAAGGTTATTTTGATGTTTTGCTCGTACGTCGTAGGAAGGCGTTATCGCAAAAAAATCAAATAACCTTTCATGCCGTCATATTTATTTGGACAATAATTGTGTCAATCATGTAAGGCTGCCATATTTATATTATCTCATTTGAAATTTTGCACTTTGCGCAGTAGTCCTAATAAATATAACGTCTTATAAGGCTATTTTAATTTTTTTCTGTGACACCTTCCTACGGCTATTTTAATTTTTTTTCTGTGACGCCTTCCTACGACGTAGGAAGGCGTCACAGAAATAAATAAAAATAGCCTTGCAAGACGTCATAATTATTTGGACTATTTCAGCCGGACAGCAAATACCTGATTTGTCCTTTAAAAACCCGGATTTATTATTCGAGAATCAATTGGAGATAATTTCTGAGAACGTCGTCAACAGATGTCGCTGCGTAGAAAAATAATTCCCCCGGAAGACGACCCGGTAGGAAATCGTGAATTTGTTAAACTATAAGAAACTAAACGTATCACACGCGGTATGCATGATATGATAAGTTTTACAATTATTTAAAAGATATAAGAAGTCAAAGAAATGTATTGTTGAATCAGAAATTCAAGTCATTTATTTTCAGTCTGCGGAACCGCCATTTTTCAACATCGACTGTCATTGACAAATATTCAACTCGGGACGAATTGACACAAGCCCGTTTTACCTAGGAAAAATAAATATGAGAAGTTTATATTTGTAAACTGGAACATGGAGAACAGAACTGGGATAGTCACATGACGTTACCCTTCGTTGTTTACACACGAGCACAATTTCAGTACACATCACAAATTAGTAAGGCCCTGTGGGGACTCCCTATTATTTTTTGCTCTGCTCTTGACCAAAACAGCTCAGAAATATGACAAACTTGCCACTAAGGAAAAGACAGTCAACATGAACTGTTTTTTTTTTTTTTTGTGATTTATTTCCCTTTTCCATGCTCCAATGATGTCTTTCCAGTGCACAAAAATACAAAAAATGAACAATATTGATTTTACTTTCTTATAAATCACACAGATATTATGAATGCATCACATTATACATATAAAAAAATGTACATAAACCTCCCAATAACATCCCTTATAAGCAGTGCGTTATTTTTTGGGAAGTCCAGGTGTAAATTATTATGACACTTGTCAGGTTTTGTCCTGAATGACATGACTTCAGTGTAAACATCCTAAGATCTGATATATCATAAATAAAAGACAGAGGAAAAACAGTTTGAACAGAATCAGATCCTTATTTTGTAGCTTTCAGATGTTATTTCAAATGAATGAAGATGATATCACATCATAATATATTATTGTTTGTGCTTATTCCCTATTCATCTTCTAGCAGTCATTCATTAGTTGTTCCATAGATGATTGTTCAATCTGCATCTAGTTTACCTAAATTAATCTCTATTTATGAATTTTAGTTCATTCTATTTTTACAATTGTTAAGCTGCGTATACCTGCATTTGATTAGGATTGATATATTAGGTCACATGTTTTTTTTTTTAAATTCTTCATTACACATATTTCAGTATATGTTACCAGAGATGGTTTTATATCATATGTCTCTGATGGTACAAATTATACTTTAAAAACCTTTTCATACTCATTATATAATTTTTTTCACACCCCATGGCTCTGTTTTATGTTGTGATTGTTTTTTTCAATTTGAGTACATGCATTACTATCCCCTTAAATTACATATAATTAGTGAAAAAGCTATTTTCAGTTTACAGTATATTGGCATTTAAATTTTATCATGTGTATAGCATGTTTTGCACTATTTAGTTATTTGATATACATGATTGGAGATTGGGTTTTAAGTTGACAAATACCTAGTAGCTGTCACACCCAGAATATATCCTGATACTCTTGGCATTGACCATAACTGTTATTGCATATATATGTACACATGTTCTATAAAGTAACTTGACATTTCTGTTAGAGACTAAAAGTGCATTTTTTTTATATTTCTATACTCAGAAAAACAAGGTATCTCATTTCCTTTATCATATTATTAAGCTTTCATCAAATGAAGAACTGGTGGTTCCTTGTAATTATAAGAGTTTGAAGTTTTTATTTATTCTAGAAAAATATAAAATTTACTTTATGTTGTTAAATACAGACATGACAACTCAAGGGGACTGTATGAGTATCCATGTTCTATGGCAAGTTTTATATCTCCTAAGTCCTATTAAGTTCTGAATGATTTTTAGAAAAAACAGAAAGTTCAAACTACTACATTTCATAATTTATTTTTTTACAATATAACCCCTTTTCCAAAATGAGACAGCACACAACAAAACACATGGCAGGTTTGCAACCACTGTCAGGCCAAACCTCCAAATATAGTTGGAATGAAAAATCACTGCAGAGAACAAAGTTCTTCAATGATAAAATTCAATTCTGACATCAATTTGTTCAGGAAAAGATTTTACTTTTTTACTCAGCCTCTAAATACAAAATGAAATAAAGCCCTGATTTTGTTTTTATTATTTATATAATGAATTTTTCTCAATTTTTATTACCTTGTAATATTGCTACTTACAAAGACATAGAAATTACTTGTTTGGCCTTCTTAAAGAGTACTTTGATAATTCAATTTTTAATCAACATTGTCAAGGGTATGATATCATATGCCAGTGACCAGAAGTTGTTACATTTCAGTGTTCATCATTAATAGACCTCACATAAATAATTACTTGCATATATGAACATATTTAGAATGGAAATAAACATTAAGTTCACAGATATAACTGACATTGGGTCTTAACAGAAATTCTCTAAAATTATCACTCTACAATAGAATATATAAAATAAAATGTACATTTTATACCCATAATCTTTATAAGATATATTTTCATGTAGATCTACTAAGAAAAATCTGTTTCTGCATCACTGAATGCTGAATCAAAACGAAGTATTTATGTGTATTCAAGAATAAAAATTGATTCTTCTAAAAGATGTATGCCTAGAAACAATTACTTCCATCAAAGTATGACAAAATAGAGGTAAACATGCAATCAAGGAATATGCTGAAACATTTTCCCCTTTAATGATGGAATTTTTCACCAAAGCTTGAGGTAGGTATTTTTCTATTAATTTACTGGTCCAAAACCATCACTTTATGTACATATGTTTAATTACATAGGATACTTTTTATATTTCTTCTGAAGCTAATTGTGTGTAGTATTCTAGTTCAAAAACAATGCTTGTTTTTTTTTAAACTAAATGTAATAATATTGGCAATTTCCCCGATTTCTATATGATTATAAGATATTTTTTGGAATATTTCAATTAAATAGTGATTTACCAAGCAGACATACATTCTGTAATACTTTCTCTCACTGTTTGGGACCTGATACCTGACAGGTGCCCTCATTCCAATGATTAATTATAATTTCCAAGATATTTTTCATATTTACACATTTTGCTATCGCATACTGATAAATTATTGGATATTATACCCCAGAATCACTCTTTCACTAACTAAAATTGAGCGAAATGCTTATTTTCTCTCGTTTCTGATCAGTCGTCCCTTCGACGACTTTTCATTCGAGTTATCTCCCTTTGGCCGGTCACCAGTTTTGGACCTGTTGAATTGACACAATGCCGTTTTACCTGGCGAGTTTTGGTAACAATAGGCATTTCATGTTCATAATAACAGGAGGTTAAAAAGGAAACTACGTTACCATTCCGTGTGTCATTTCAATTTACATTTATTTACTGAGAAGTGTCACGGCCACGGCACGTTTTTTCATCTGTCCCGATCAAATAATCAAGGAAATTCTATTTTTTCATTCTTGACAGAATAACGTAGTTAAAGTTTGAAACCTGCCGTATCTAATGATATATTTAATTAAGCATAATAAATACATAAAATAGCTTTACGCCGTCGATTTCGTGGCGCCATTGCCGTTTCTAAAAAATGCCATTTTTTGAACTGAAAATCACGTGACAAGAAAAATAAAATCTACGCCATTATGAGATTTGCTGTCCGGCTGTTTGTGCAGTTGAGTTTAGAATTCGGACAAGTTGATTTTCTAATCTTGCACGTCAAACGATAATGGTGAGTCCTGTAACCAGTTCTGAAGATAAATACCACAAAACTGAGATCGCTTACCGATTTTATGTCATTCCTTTTTCGTCAACATTTTCCTGTTTGTGTAGTCAAAACTCGTTACCGTCGAACGGGATATTTTCCACTTTCCATGACGTCACATGTAATGGTAAAACACGAAACGTTGCCGATCCGTTGGACACGGAACTGATTCGGCATATATATGCCTTTTCAAAATTAAGAAATAATGGGTCAATAATTCATTGCAGCCGTAGATTTGTTTTCATTTAACCATGGGTTGGGCATTTATATTCGATTATTTTACCCTGAGTGTTAGCGAGGGGTAAAATACGAATATAAATGCCCAACCCATGGTTAAATGAAAACAATTCTACGGCTGCCATGAATTATTTCGATTCTCTTAGGACAAATTCAGTAATTTTCTTAACCGTGAAAGCCCTATACACACGATACTGTTTTGGCTGTTCCGTTTTACCCCCATACGATAATATTTTAAGGACGAAAATACAAACATCAGTCCGCAACACTACATGAAAAACTAAAGATTGAGCTACACGAGGCCCACAAAGGGATGAACCTAGGTTGTCTGGATTATTAAGCAGCTGTTAATTACATTTGTAGTGCTGAGTGTAATATAAATAAAACAAACAGAAAAGAAATGCACGATTAAAATTATTTCAGTAAATGCACTATAAGCATTAATATCGGTATAACAATTTACAGTAAGGGAGCTACCATTTGATTTTTTAGGGGGGCGCTAGGATGAAAAATATTTTCACTCCTTTCGGTCCTGCCTTATTTTCATTAGTTTATCCTGACTTTTTTACATAAATTGTCATCCTGCCTTTTTTTTTTGCCAAGTTGCTAATCCTGTTTTTTTTCAAAATTCATCCTATCCGTGATGAATTTCTGATGTAGAATGATAAATAAACAGACGACAAATTCAAGATTTTTGAATAAAATAAGAAATAATATATAATGTGTACTGTTTTTATAAATTCATGATATAGGCATGAAATGCGGACGGGTTTTCATCCCGCCTACAGCCATCCAGGTGCAAAATTGATACACAAATAGATAAATATTAAGAATAGTTCACGAACAGAGCGTGCAAGAGATTTAAAAGTAGCAGTTAAGTTTAATTTGCAGAAAAAATGTACCTTTTAACATAATTATTAATGTTGTTTATCTTAAAACAGGTTTTGTTATTCAGCTTGTTGATATTGAATCAAATTTCACTATGCTGTTTTCGTTATGCGATTCATGTTTACTGTCGAATAATGATACTAGACTTTCATTTTCACTATAGGGCGATTCATTTCTATTATATATGCGATGCATTTTCACAGATGGAAATTAATTAATTTTCATTATATAAAGTCTTAATTTAGCCGACTCTCTAATATAATTAATGAATCCTTCTGACTTCATAATGTGGTTGGCCTTGATTGTGTAAATGTTGCCTAAGCATTGTAATTAAGATTGAGCAAACGTTTATGCAAACAAAGCAAGCAAGCCAACCGAACCTTTAAACTACAAGCGTTAGAAAAGTAGCTCTGTTAGATGCATTTGAGATAACAAAGAGCATTCACAAAATGATCTTCATTTCACGATTGAATGAGTGGAAACCTTTTAATCTTGCACAAACAATTGACGCTTGGATGCCTGGATAATTGATATTCATCATGCCATTGTGTATAAATCTTATACAGTAAGGAAAGTTCGAGCAACAGTCGAGTCTCCTTAAATATGCTTGAATTTCTTATAAGTTGGTGTTACAAATAGGCCAATACGCAATTGTGAGAATACAAAGAAATATTGAAAACAATTTATTGTTACATGTTTAAATGGTTCTATACCACGGGGGATAACCGCCGTACAGTTGATTCCGGACGTTAATCGCTACATCGCGAAGCAATGTTGGTAGATATACCGTTCTTATATTTACACCAAAGACTAATTGACTAACTGTTCAGCTACGTATTCAATGTTGATGAAAACAAAGTTTACTGCTCCTGACAGCATTGTATATCATTTATATTACATGAACACCATGTGACTATTTTAAATAGACAGGTCTGTGAATTACTTGTAAACATCGCAAAACAAACACTATGTGTAACTCAAACTTGATTAAACTACAAATAGAGCATAGTCGGTTGGCTCTTTCACTAAATGCGACCGTGTATTTTTGTGCTTTGTTGTTGTTAAAATACATAATACGAATGAGAAACCCGTTGTTTTAATTTTATTTGAAGACATTTACTTGAAAGACTGACCTCAGAATTTTGACACCGTACGATTCATTCTCTTTGTAGTTTGTTTTCTTTCTTTAGTACCGTTCGTTGTATATTCTTGTACTGTTCGTTTTGCAAAAGCCTATCAATACGGTAGAAAAATATGTATGACACGGCGTGACAAATGTTCAAAGCTTTTTTAAGCGAGTTATAAAACTTTTCAAAGAAAATTCGTCGTAGAAAAACGTTATATTCATGGAAGTTTTGCTCCAGTAAATTTTCGGATCCATGGCAAGCTAATAGCAAACTCACCAACAATATTTGAATATTCATGATATGAACGTGGTTATACAGGTGTATATTCAAGTAAGCATCTACGACTAGCTTGCATTTCAAATTGTAAATATCATCAATATAAAAGTCATTTAAAAACTATTTTCAGTTATTGTATGTCGAATAATGATATAAAATGACAATGAAAATTCATCGCACTTCCAAACATTCCACATCAGAAATGATTGCACTTACAGTGATAATTCATCGCATCTATAGTTCAAATGGATCGCATTCAGTAATCAATATTATGGATTCTGCTGCTTAAATAACACTTTTTTTGGACTTTAATCCCGTTATTATACATTAAAAAAGTTATATTCTAATGAAATTCTGTTAAAACATACATTCAAATCTATTATTTTGTATTTTCAAAAAGTAAACAAACGCAGTTTTTCCCATCATCCTTTATTCTACAATAGACATACTCGCATACAACAGTGAAAATGCGGCGTGACTTTTTAGCCCAATATACCCCAATATACCCCAACATACCCCAATATACCCCAAAAAACAGTTTCAACATAATTTGATTGAGTAATAATGTTATTTTAGGCACCTTAATGTTATTTTAACAAAAATAATTCTCAATTTTATAAATATATGTAATTTTAAATCACTTTTTTCCTCGTCAATTGTTTCGTTCATGTCAGCCGCTTACGATCACAATATGACTTTTTACCCCAATATACCCAAATATACTCCAATAAAAAGTTTCAATACAATTTTCATGTTAAGGAAAGATATTGCAAACCATATATATCATAATTTAATACCATTGTACACTTTTTGTGCATTTTGAAGCATTTTAAACAGAACTGTATTCGTATCTTACAGAAAAAAATTCCTATTTTCTTTGAAAAATAATATTTAGTTTCTCAAATGAATTTTTTCTTACAGAAAGTACGACTTTTCCTATTTTCTTTGAAAATAAAATCTAATCTCATATGCTCAACATTTAAAGTTATTTTTATATATATGTATGTAGGACTCGGAGGTGCGATGGGGACGCTGAAGTGCGATGGTCACGCTGAAGTGCGATGGTCCACGCCGAAGTACGATGGTGCTTTCGCTAAGTGCGATGGTTTGGCATGACGCGTGAATATTGTGACGTTTTCAAATACAACCGTTACTTTAAAGTACAGGAGGATAAGGTTTTGTAGATGAAGGTTTCATGCTAACAAAGGAAAGGAATGGAAAAAGAAAGTAACGAACGATTCAAGTCCAGAACATTTTTGAGCAGTACAGGTAGAGGTTACAAAAATATGTTAAACCATGTCAGGCAGCAAATCATAGGGAGCAATTAAGCGGCTGAAAGATGAACTTAGTCAGCAAATGGGCTTACCAGTGTTCGGAAGTATGCCTCAAACTTTTTGCACGATAAATAAAATATATTTATCTAAATATTTTAATTTTGATTTCTCTCCACGCATGCGTCACGTGATTTTTTGTGGACAATTCAATAATGAAATTAATTATAGCAATGTTTTTGCTTTATCACCTTGATATAATGTTGTTTTATTCCCAAGATAAATCCTTCTTTGTAATAACACTCTGGCCTAATTTTATTGTGGTTACAGTGTTAATTTTCTACAACAAGTAAGGCCGAAATAAAAATGACAGGTCACTACGTGTATTTCCCAATTTCTCCTCCTCAGCGGAGAAGCAGCCAATTTTAAAGTTTTTGGTGGAATATGTGACACTTTTCGCTAAAAGTCAAGCATAAATGTAATTGGCGGTTTTTACTTCTTGGACACTGTTCCGACATCAGATAAATGGATGAATGATTGTTGTGAGCAATTTTTAAGTTTTGTCATGACGTGAACAAGTTATATTTGATAAAATGAGATGGACCCTGCTTAGTACTATATGCATGTATAGACCTACACGCTTAACCTTTTTGAACGCTCTTGAACACTCCACTCGAACCCATTATACTTATCTGAGCCATCCAGATGTTGACGTATTTTCTAAACTATGTTGAAGTCCTTACTTTAATCACAAAGTGATTAAAAATTAATCTAGAGTTGTCTCTCTTTGTCTGTTGTTAATTGTAATTCACAAATACCAAAATTAAAATACTACAGACTTTCTATATATTATACTCATTTGTATAGAGGTTCCATCCTCTGTTTTCATTTATAACTTTTACAACTTATACAAAACAATCCTTTGAATTAAACATACATTTTATTACACCAACTTGTATTTACATTTTCATGACTAGAATATACATTTTACTTTGTGGCATTACTTTGGCTACAGAGTATTCTATAATATTTTGTTGAGGCGCCAGGGTGACTACCGAGTATCTATACACAATGGCTATCAGCTGACCTATGTTGACATAGTGTCATAAAACCTCTGGTAGTTAAACACGGTTACACCACCACCTACCATGGGGAGTGACCGGGAAAAACACTCGTATTACCAATGCTCCAGTTATTAGTGCCCCACCTGTTGGCAGGTGCAGGCCTCCCCTCTATAAGATGAGGTGGAGGAGGTCCCAGAGTTACCCATCTGTAGACCCCACCGTTACCACTAACCACATTTTCCAAACCTGCAAATTGTAGAACTTGTCAGGCCCAGAGCAAGGGCCGAGTGAAATAATCCCCCAATCACTACCAGTCTCCTGGACCTCCCCATTCAAAATTGACTCTGCGCCTCAGGATAGTAGAAGATAATTAATTTCTTTAAAATGTCTTGTTTTCTTTCCAATTAATAAAATTGTTAATTACTAAAAACTAAAATTAATTCTGGATGCTTAAATCACGATAGTCCATATGTTAATAAAGTGCTTAATAACGGAAATGTCCAAATCATACAAACGCAAGTTTATTCCAAATTATCCTGTATTGGTCCAATACTATGAAGGTCCTGATTGGATACTGGTAACCATAATATTGCAATCAAATACAGCAAACAAGTGCCTGAAAATATAAAACAAAACAGCAGCAACTATTCTCATAGGGAGGGTGGGCGGGTTTTAAATAGTTTAACTAATTGTGTAACACCTGCTTTCTGGTCGACAGCAAATTAACAAGTGCCCGATACGGGAATTCCAAATTCTGATTCAAGCTGATACAGGAATTCCAAAATTCTGATTCAAGCTGCGAGCGCCATCTATGGCCATGCCAAATATGGCAATGAGCTACAGGCTGCAACACCCACGCACCCACACAAATATTTGATTGAATTAAACCAGATTATTGAAAATATAAAATTTTTATAATCTCTATTAATTGCAATACTCATAAAAGAAGACCCTATATCAGTACTGAACGAATAACAATGAGATGAACAACAACGATCAAGAGTTGTTGACGTATTTTCTAAACTATGTTGAAGTCCTTACTTTAATCACAAAGTGATTAAAAATTAATCTAGAGTTGTCTCTCTTTGTCTGTTGTTAATTGTAATTCACAAATACCAAAATTAAAATGCTACAGACTTTCTGTATATTATACATATTTGTGTAGAGGTTCCATCCTCTGTTTTTCATTTATAACTTTAACAACTTAGACAAAAACAATCCTTTGAATTAAACATACATTTTATTACACCAACTTGTATTTACATTTTCATGACTAGAATATACATTTTTACTTTGTGGCATTACTTTGGCTACAGAGTATTCTATAAAATTTTGTTGAGGCGCCAGGGTGACTACCGATTACCTATACACAATGGATATCAGCTGACCTATGTTGACATAGTGTCATAAAACCCCTGGTAGTTAAACACGGTTACACCATCACCTTCCATGGGGAGTGACCGGGGAAAACACTCGTATTACTAATGCTCCAGTTATTAATGCCCCACCTGTTGGCAGGTGTAGGCCTCCCCTCTATAAGATGAGGTGGAGGAGGTCCCAGAGTTACCCATCTGTAGACCCCACCGTTACCACTAACCACATTTTCCAAACCTGCAAATTGTAGAACTTGTCAGGCCCAGAGCAAGGGCCGAGTGAAATAATCCCCCAATCACTACCAGTCTCCCTGGACCGCCACATGAGAGCCCAAGTCAGCTTCCAAATCTGACTTGGGTTCTCACCTCCACAAAATTTTCATTATTGAATCATTGGAAAAGTTGATTTTGTTGTGCGTAGGAAAGACTCAACACCCCCATGTATATTATTTAAGAAAACCTGATTTCCAGTTTGTGACAAATGAGTTCCATCTGTTCTGTATAAAGACACTTCACTTGCCCTAATGTTCTCATGTAATATAGCTTTCCGCCCATTTTCTATTACAAAGTTTTTGACCACTGAATTCACTCTTTTTCTCTTCTGTTCGATTATTGCACCCGCATTCAAGGTTGCAAAATGCCAGTATCTGCGCTGTAGCATTGAAGACCATATTATAATAACATTTTTAAATAAAGCCTGGTAACGTAGGGTAGAACATTTTACATTTTCAATTAAACCCTTCCCTGCCAATTCTAAATCTGTCAAATCATTAGCTCCACAGTGAATAATAATAAAATGAGGAGAAGGTAAAAATTTCTTTTTTGCATCCAGTAGGGAGCCAAATCTTTAATCTGTAAACCAGGTTGCCCAATCCAGTATGTTGTAACACCTTTTGACCCCAGTCCCAGGTTGTTCCTACCATATTTCTTCGCCTCTACGTTGGTCCAATGAACAAGGAACTTCCAACAATCCATAAAATCTTGGGACCTGTGAAAACCTATAGCTTGTTAGCCTTTTGAAACTAGAAAAATTGCAACCTAATATAGCGAGAATAAGCATGCGATTTCCATCTGCCTAATCTCATAATTACCTCCTCTGAGACCCCCTGTCTGGCTAGTTCCATGGCGCCCCCAATTCTAAAACTATGTGACCTAAAATGACCTTTACTAATATGAAGAAAATGTAAAGCTTTTTCCAGTATACTACTGAATTGGTATCTAGTTAAAGGCATACCAGTATAATGAATAAACAAATCTGTATTGTTACAGGTAGGTCGAACCTTTAAGTATTCATTAATGAGTCGTATCGGACAGTAGTTTTTTCCGTTCTCAGGTATCAATAAAGTAACAGACTTTCCCTTTTGGTCAGTTTTTGACCACCTTACTCTTAGCTCCAGGACTTTTTTCCTAACTAAAATATCAGAAATTGTTAAGTTGGAGCCATTTATAACAGACTTAGTTTTTGAAGAAGTGATTTCCCCTACCCTTAGGAAACCAAAGAAGGCAACGGAAAAAAACTGCTGAAAATAAAGCAGCTTCATATTTATTCTTACATACTTTATCTAAACAACTTATCATATCTGATAACAATTGCACTGTAATTGGTGCTCTAATGTCATTACGTTTCTCCTCCTTGAATTCTTTTATTCCTTCTAATGCCTTTCCAATTATAAAGAATTTTGTAGTAACCTGTATGCC
>JAASAO010004165.1:0-17963 GCA_017311375.1 Mytilus coruscus | reverse complement strand
TAAACAGATCACTACCTGCAAGCTGCCATTTTGTCCTATTTAATCGAAGCGAATGAGTCCAAAGGTGTTCCGAATTAGATGTTCGAATGAATATATATATGAAATTTCATGAAATTTCAGCATGCTACTCTTATATATGTCGAATATTTTTTCTATTTCTCACAATTTCTTGGTAAAAATTAACAGAAAACTGCAAAAAGTTCCCACCACTATGCTTAAATAATAATATATGTGATATATATTAGTTTTTTTGATGGAAAACAAAAAAAGGCGAATTAGCCCAAACGCCCGTTTATAACCCCAGCTAGATATGCACTTTTCAGACGGTCATACTTCAAAGATCGATAATTATTCAAATAGTTGTCCGATTCAAATGTTTGGACGCGTTTTGGGGAGATATCAACTAGCTGTATAACATATCAAAACCACAAAATGATAGCTTTATTATTAAGGGTCGAAATTAGCACAGACCTTTGGGCTAATTTTTTTCAATTACCCCAAAGATTTTATTACCCCAAAGGTACCAATTTTACATATAAACGGACACCAACAATTCATATTTCGATTATATATATATATATATATATATATATATAAAGTGCCTAGAAAATCAACCTAACGATGTTAGAGTAGATTTGATTCATAACTTCCTCCCGGCGCCGGGGCTGGAACCTGTACTTTTATTTCTAATTAACTTCTACGACAACACCGCCTAGCATTGCGCAGAGACCTTATCCTCCTCTAACTCTAGCTTATAAAAATAAGCTTTCGTTTCGGGAGGTGTTTCCTTCTTGTAGGAATTAAATAAGGATCGCTGATACAATACACGAAGTATTCTTATTAGTGTACAGAAATGATCATCTACTCATCTCTTCAGTATAATTACAGGATGCTAATCTATTTTTAGAAGCATACAATCACTGTAAATAAATATATGTATATGTCTGCCTGTGTGTAGTGACAACTGCAAATTATACCTTGTCCATCGGATTTCTTATGGTTAAGAAATACCAGGCCTTAAAATATGTATAAAGTGCCTAGAAAATCAACCTAACGATGTTAGAGTAGATTTGATTCGTAACTTCCTCCCCGGCGCCGGGGCTGGAACCTGTACTTTTTATTTCTAATTAACTTCTACGACAACACCGCCTAGCATTGCGCAGAGACCTTATCCCCTCCTCTAACTCTAGCTTATAAAAAATAAGCTTTCGTTTCGGGAGGTGTTTCCTTCTTGTAGGAATTAAATAAGGATCGCTGATACAATACACGAAATATTCTTATTAGTGTACAGAAATGATCATCTACTCATCTCTTCAGTATAAGTACATGATGCTAATCTATTTTTTAAAGCATACAATCACTGTAAATAAATACAGTGGAGATCACTTCTAACCTCTCATTAAATCTGTCAGAATCTGTCAGGAGAACTGTTCTAGGACAGTACGTAGAACTGTCAGCCTGACACCTTTTAGTCAGTTCTAGCTAGAACAGTTCTAACCTAGAACTGATTTGGTCAGTTCTACCTAGAACTGATTTGGACAGTTCTACCTAGAACTGATCCTGACAGTTCTACCCTAGAACAGTTTTAGACAGTTCTACCTAGAACTGACCAAATTTTTGGTCAGTTCTACTTCTAGAACAGTTCTACGATTAGAATTGATTACAAATTGAAATTCTACGGCTAGAATTGATTTATAAATTCTACGGCTAGAATTGATTTATAAATTCTACGGCTAGAATTGATTTATAAATTCTACGGCTAGAATTGATTTATAAGTTTTAAGAACTCTTTGTCTAAATATAAAGGCTTCGGCAAAATAGCGATTAATATTATCATGGAAGTAATATTTAAAAGGAATAACAACGACTAATTAGCATGTATTTATGGCCTGCAGAGCTCTGTACTAAAGTCATATGATTTTATCCAATTATAGTCTCAGCGGCAAGACCCCATATTAATCATGTATATACCTATTAATTTCTTATCTGCTCGATACGTTATTGGCTATCATGTTATATTTGACCGAACATATTTTTATCTTAATATTTCACAAGTATAATGGGAATGATTTGTATGAAAGGACTGACATGTACTTGATAGCAGATATATATTCTTGTTTTATATCATTAGAACTTTCTTAAATTTTAACGAAAGGTACAAATGTACGTACAGTTGACAAATCATACGCAAGATCCGTCTGATGGATCCATTTTCTACATAAGGAAATGCCTGTTCCAAGTCAGGAATATGACAGTTGTTTTCCATTCGTTTGATGTGTTTAAGCTTTTGATTTTGACATTTGATAAGGGACTTTCCGTTTTGAATTTACTTAGAGTTCGGTTTTTTTTTTTTTTTTATTTTACCTTTATTTTTAACTTTTGAATTCTTTTTGAAATAAGACATGTATATTTAATCGTAATCAAGACTGTCGTGTGACTTAGAGGGCGTTTGCCTTTCAAGGGGCATTACTATGCATGTAACGACACATATCAAACTTGAATATGCATGCAACATTGAAATTGCGTAACGTACGATATAACGATATAAACATATAATGAAACCAAGATGAAGGAGATTGCTTGACAAAATTTGCTAAGAGTAGACTCTTCAGAAGAAAAGAAATATCTCTAAAAATTGTAAACTTGTACCCCCCCCCCCACCCCAAAAAAAAAACACCCAATAAAACAGTAACAACAACACAAAACAAAACAAAAAAAAAAAATTAAAAACAAATCACAACAAAACAAAACAAATATTCCTTTCATTATTTAACCTAAGAAAATGCCAATTAAAACTCTGAACTTTCGTTACGTGATCAATGTCTGTACCTCTGAAGCCATTACATCGTTTGCCGTTCAACTGTATTGGCTTTCCCAAAAAAAAAAAAGAGAAAAGAAAAGAAAAATTACTTCCTAAATTGTGATCTTTAAACCCCGAATAATAGTAAATTTGAAATCAAAATGATAACTCAAAATATATTCCGGGGCTCGTTTAACGTGACTTTGTAGGTAATTTCCGACTCCTTGTCACCTTGTGGTGTGTTCATTCACACGAGTTACAGTTTACCTATGGAATTGTTTTTTCAGCATATAATGCGGTTTTCCTCCAAGTATGTTTACTGTTTAGTCGTCAGTATTAAATCTAGAAAGTGCAAGATTGTCTTTTTTGTTCCGGACCATTCAAAGCTTGCTATACGATGTGGACTATATAGAGTTCATATTGAACTCTATTTGCATTGATGTTGATGACCATATGTTTTTGGGTGGCTGTTATCTCGTTGACATTTATCCTTTGTTTCACTCAAAGCTCTCTCTCTAAATGCACCACTGATTGGTCTACAATTATTACATTATTTTAACCAAAAAGAATTTTAAAGAATAAGAACAAACCAGTTCTGCATCTAAATTTAACTGAAGATGTTACTAGTTGAAAACATCATATGCACGCCATTTTAGGAAAAGAAAGAGGTTAGGTAGTTTTATTCCGTTTGACATTCGTTTCAAGTGATCGCAAGTGCAGCGTTTTTTTTTTTGCTTAACATTTTAAAAGCTTTAAATAAATGGAAAAACTTCATCACAAAATCTATTTTTCTTTCTCGCAGATTTTTTTCTTAAAGTTGTCCATACATTGTAATTTCTTTGTCTGGCAAATCTTGATGATCCACGTTGACCATTTGATGATGGTTTACTCATTAATTTAAAATGTGAATTTTATTGTTTAATATATAGTATCAAACTTTAAGAATTTCATTAAAATGTTTATGTCAAAAGGCACGCTTGAACAATTCCCGCGCAAATGGGTGGAATCGTTGTAAACATACATTGTAAGCAACGTATCGGATGTAAGTGCATTTTAAACAATTCTTTATTTTCAGATATTAAATGCGTGTTTTATTTCCGATATGCTTACATTTTTAGAGATACATATGAATCAGCAAATAATGCTGTTTTATCGGATAAAACATAGACTCTCAGTGCTTTCGTAGTAATGTAATACACGCTCCTTACTTTCCTTCGTACCTTTCGACAAAATGTAAGATAGCTCTACAGGACGTTTAGCAACCATCAATCAACCAATCAACATTTATTGTTCGACTAAAGGTGACAGAAAGCAATAACGTGAAATACATTTGCTTTATGAAAGTTATAAATTTTATTTGGAACTCATACTCCGTCCATCCCTATTTATTTTCATTCATGCAGTTAGAATTAGGCGTGATAGACTTTAACAGACAAGCTGTGTGTATTGGAAGCGCTAAACATTTACTAACCAGCAGTTCCATCATATTTACTGACCATCAGCCGATAACCATTATCCTCAGAAGATAGATGAAACGATAGATATTCGGCAAACTTTGTTACCCCACTAAAATTGGTCATCAGTATCATCAAGGCATGGATTGAATCCGATGTCAACTCATGTATATTGTCATTTCCTGTGTATAAGGATAACAAAACATTAGAATATACCTTACCACTGTTAAAGTGGTGCCCTAAAATAAGATTTTAGTATCTTTCCATATCAGGATGAGTTGGTTCACGTAAGCATTTTGGTCGTCTCTTGAAAACATATCCTCCAAACATCATAAATACGAGGTCCATAAAACAATCCAGTATTTCAATTATTTATGTATCAGTGAGCATTTTGCTTGAATTAGACGAGTTTTTTCTGTAAAATTTTTGACATTTGTTACATTCTGTTGTATGGATTAAAGTTGGTATAAAAATAAGGAGATGTGGTATTATTGCCAATAAGATTAGTTTCCAACAGATACACAATGACATGGATATAAGCAACGAGCAACAGTGAGAAAAAACCATGCCCTAAATTAAGCCACAAAAAAAACCTCGACATGAGAAATATGTGAACCAATTCAAAAAGAAAACCAACGGACTTATCAATAGAAAAAATAAACGGAAAAAATCTGACAAAATACCAAACAACGACCCTACTGAAATACAGGCTCATTGGAACAGGCACATATTGAATGTTTGCAAACGATCAAAACCCGTTACATATGGCAGTGGTTTTAAAGCAAAACAAATTGCCAAACTGCAAAACTGCAAAGAATGATTTATTAGATCGACAAGAAACACGAAAACAACTAACAATAAGAAAAAAAAGACAAAGACACAAATTACCGACCTAATTGATGACAACGAACTCCTGACTTTATAATTTACCAGTTATTCATAGATTACGTTCAATGGAATCTCAAACGTCGCTACAGAAACGAGCACAGCGAACGCGTTGGGAAATATACACTGTAAAAGGGAGCATTTAAAGACCTATCAATATAACATAATTTGGAAGGACGCTCATTAACTTGGATATCAAGTACAGTGACGGAAGGTACAGTCCTTCGTCTTCGGTTGAGCAAATAAACACCATGATGAAACTGTATGCCAATTTTTCATTCATAACAAACTGTATTCTTAGTGTAATTGGGCATTTTATAAGAAAAACCAATGAATAGGTATCTGTTATACAAAAGGAACGAATTTTCCAAAATTGCGGTAAACGCGTAGCTCAAACTGAAAGAAATTAGTAAAAATGAAAAACGATATCTTTTCACGCGTCCGAAGCGCTTTTCTGAATTTATTTTCATCGGGAACGCTCAAAGCCAAATATTTCAATGTTTTTTTTATAATAAACACTAACGTATGGTTGTTTGAATCATGATAATATTTTTTACTGTTAAATTCGTTTAAACTGAAATTAAAAGAAACAAAAATTGACTCGGTGGTCATAAGTATTTATTTAATGGGAGCTTAATACCAGTGTTTGTGCAAGCTACTTTCTAACATGTATACTATAATCATAAATATTTGCAGTAAATGAGCTTGTTTACTTCTATTTGATGGGTAATATGATCCTTAAATGATCACGATTGATCCATTACACAATCTCATGTTTTGGTCAGTAGGCCTTCCGTTCGATATATATCAGTCTTTTTAATTTAAATGTCATTATGAAAATGTTTATCTTACCCAACCAATATTCTTCATCAACATTTCCAAAACCGGTCTTGTATGCCTGCCAATCTCTATAAAAATTCACCGATCCATTCATTCTACGTTGAATCACCTACATGATACAATAAGATACAGATCAAGCTTTCAGAACAAAGCACGGATCAGTAATGATGTCATTTCTGTAGATATTGTACAATACAATTTTTTTAATTCATATGTAATATTTGCATAAGAAGTTCATGTGATGATTTTCATACCTGCACACAAAGGTAGTTTTTTATCATTTGTTGTGTTTTGTCTATCTGTACTATTTTCCAAGCTATGAGTCGTTGAAAATTGCCTAAATTTGGTTAGATTGTTCATGAAAAACACATTTGTGTGCATTAAAAGAAATCTATGAGATAGAATTTTGAAATAAATTGTGAGAAGATAGGTTTTATAATATGTTTTAGAAAATAAAAAGAAAAAGGGTGTCACTGAACTTGTTTTCTTGCTACAAGTAAAATTAAAATTTCCTATTAGTCCAGTATATATTTTTACTAAAAGAGTTATCTCCCTTAAATGGCTTATTTGAAAAAATGATTCTAAAACACAAAATTTGATATCTGCTTAAATATTTTAAATAATACAATAAATCACCAAGTTTTCTTTAATATTAATAAACAGTCTAATCAATAAATCGCATATATGTCTCCAAGTTTGCGGATTTGAGCAAATAACTAGACCGATTTTGTACTGCCAATGTACAATCCAAGATGGCGGTATACCATGAATCTACCTTAAAACGTTCGTAGAAATTAATTAAGTATAACTAGTGTTATATATTCGGGACAACAACGAGTTAATAAGAAATGAAATAGTTTGTATATTTTATTTCTTTTGAACTATTTTTTGCGTTCATTGTTATTTGTATGAACTTACCGTCCAGGAATGATGGCTAGAATCTACATAACAATATACGGACACGGGTCGTTCTAATTCTCCGTATGGGTAGATAATGTGAACACCACTGATATGTAATTTCAAGTCAGCACATTCTCGTGGCATACTGGAAGCTAATTTAAATTCGAAAGACCTATTAATACGTTCATAGATTTGATAATTGCACAATAATTTATTCCAATTTATATCTTGTTTATTTGCGAAACTTTAAAAGTGGTTTAACAAAATTCATTTCAAATTGTTTAGATTTATGCAAAAAAGGTTCTTACAACATTTTCTTGTTGAGTAATCCTGAGGATTCATTTATGTTTGTGGGTACCAATATTCGTTGAACGAGGTAAAACTCTTTTTCGTTTACACTTTTATTCATGGTTTTGACAAATTCTCCATACAAGCTTAAAGAAAATTTATATTTTGTTGAACACTTGAATTTGTTGTTCACCTAAAATTGGAATATAGATTAATTATCTGTTCATAATAAGTTCATAAATGTTCAACTTTCGAAGCCATGATTTCGTCATATTCTATTTCCGTATTCAAAACGGAAATACTGTCATCTGATTAACTAATGTCTTGGGAACGTTCTCGAGTGTGGGAGGTCATGGGTTCGAACCCCGGCCGGGTAAAATCAAAGACTTTAAAATTGGAATTTGCTGCTTCTCCGCTAAGCACGCGGCATTAAGGAGTAAGAGCAAAGACTGGTCGTCTCGGAGTCAGAATAATGTGTCTCGGGTAAGGTGACATGTCTTCCTGTGGACTGTTACCTTGTGAAATAGCATGTTAAAAATCCGGCTCAGCGTGTCAGTTAAGTACAAAGCAGGGTAAATATTCATATTACATTATAATGTTATCGTCCTGAATATGCATATTAATTTGCCGCTGGACGTTAAGCAGCCATCCATCATCATAATCTTGGGAAAGTTTAAGGGATGTTATTTGATTGATTGATTTATGATACTTTCCAATTTACGTTGGAGCAAAAACGTGTTTTTTTTTCCATAAATTCTCTTTTAAGGTCGAAGTTTTACTGCATAAAATAATCACTTTTTCTTGAGAAAGTAGCAACTTTGGTTTTTGTAAAACTTACTATGTAACAGAGAACGTGACATATTTAAGACATTTTTCATAATTGAAAGAAAATTAGTGATTCCAATTTAAAAGTATCAAATGATGTAGTATTTCGTATTTTAAGCTATAAAGAAAGCCCTAGTAAAACGCATAATGGATCATAATGACTTTCTTAACTAGAAGGAAACCCGAAATTTTCTGTGTCTGGATTGCACAAATAAAACTAATATGAACAGTTATAATTGTGTTTTCTTGATTTGAATATTTAATTTTACACGGGAACCCCAACACTTAGGTTTTCGACAAACATATTTCTATACCAATCATAAAGTTCCCCTGGGTCTTCTCCTGTTGTGCATATTTCCTAACCTGTTTTCTATGTCCGTGTCTATAGTGATTTTTAGATGTAAATAAACGTGATATATATTTAACTGAAAAAATTAAGTCAGGGTTTCCTTACCACAAATTAGTTAAAACCTGTTGTGTGCAAATCTGTGTTCTTTAGTCTATGATAGAAAGGTGTTCTATTGGCAATCATAATGCATATCCTTATTAATATAAAATTCTAAACGACAATAATTGCATTGAAAAAGTGCATAAAACACAATTTGTACTGATATATCTTCAACTTAGCATTTGCTTTAACTACGTTCAAATCACCTACGATTAAAGTTCGGATTTAAAATGTTGTTACAGAAGTAGGAATTGCATGGGAAGGGTAAATCATTGCTCCTTTTCTATTCTCTCGGTTTTAACCTTAATCAATCACTTTGCGTTGGAATAGTGTATTGTCCCTTTTTCTATGGTTGTCAAAATATATCTAGAACCAAGGCAAACTACATTCTTTATTTCCATGAATAACAGTTGATCTTGGGTAAACGTCAACGCAACAGCAACCAGAAGACACAAAAATGAAATCATAGAAATCGATAAAAACTTTTTTATAGTATATTATCTAGACTCTTTAATATTCAAATTCCAGTGTCTTCATCCTTTTTTGTTTTACCGATTTTGACCATGTGAAAAAGTAAAGGCTTGAGAAAATTGTCCTCATATCTTTATAATGGTGAAAAGCGGAGTTTTCAAGTGAGTTAATACTATTATTATTCTCATTTATTTTTAATTTTTTATCATGTTTTCTTCTTACTTAAAAACAGGAAATTACAATCAGAAAGTTTGGAACTTAATTTCTTCTTTCCTTTTAAGTTTGTTCTGAACCTTAGTTATGATTAATAAAGATACTGGAGCATCGCTTGTTAACTTTAGATAGATATTTCCATTCTAATTCATAGTTAGACAGATTGGATATTGTAGTTTTCGTGGTACGATATTTTCGAAAAGATTTTGGAAGAACGTACACTTTTTCAAAAGCATTTTGGTACTAATATTGAACCTTTTAGAACAAGGAATATACCTCCTTAATCTTTTGAAAAGTATCTGCTGTACTTACGTTCCTGTTTATGGTTTGTGCAATTTAAATTTTCATTACATAGTCTGGAATCACAGCACAAGGTACACTTAACATGATGACCTTCTGACCGGCGCCCGAAAATAGAACCCAGTGAATTACTACAAGCCTATTGAAAGAAAGGAATTCAAAATATAAACATTTAAACGACAATTTAAAACCAAAGTTGCATGAAAAAAGTAAAATAACAAAATACGGAACTCAAAGGAAAATTCAAAACGGAAAGTCCCTTATCAAATGGCAAAATCAAAAGCTCGAACACATCAAACAAACAGTCAATGGCCCTTTATGGCTTGCTGTTCGGTGTGAGCCAATGTTCTGTGTTGAAGGCCGTACCTTGACCTATAATGGTTTACTTTTATAAAGTGTTACTTGGATGGAAAGTTGTCTCATTGGCACTCATACCACATCTTCCTATATCTATATAATAGGTAAACATGTCAAAAATTGGGGTACAGCCGTCAACATTGTGTTATAATCTTACCGGTAATCACTATTTAAAAAAACCCAACTTTGTCAACAAAGAAAAACAAGATGGCATGTAGACACTCTATAGACAAAGCACATTATCATAAGCAAAAATGAAAGACAAGAATACACAAAAAGAAAAAAAAAAAAACGAGCACCATAGCACAATAACACAATGGCGGGATGTATAAATACTGAGCCACGCCAAAAGGATATAACAAAAAAATGGATTAAACAGTAAAGGTTAAAAATATACAAAGACAAATAAAAAGAACACTAATAAGACAATTAAGATGATAAACAATGTCAGTACCTAGAATCTATACGTTGAAACGGAATATTTATCAACAAGGTCTTGGTATCTTCCGATAAACTTTTTGCTCAGACGCTGGTGACGTTAAAGTCTGAGTAGCAGCTACAAGCTCTTGGATACCAAATGAGTTAGGAAATGTATATCCCATATGAAGGTGAAGTTGATATATTGCTGCTAAGGTGGGGGAAATTCAAAATTTCAAAATAGACTTTCGTTTTTTTTATTTGTTCGTTTGCTTGATTGTTTTTAATTCCACTTTCATTATTTTTACCTCGAACATCACTAAAGACAAATTAGTTGTCGTAAAATGCATCAAATACCGTTTCTTGTAATCTTTGTCCACTCACTTTTCCTACGTTTTATAAAATTTAATACTATGATTGAAATAAATGAATGCAAGATATTCCAAAAGCAATTTACCGGTGATGAAACACATCCATAATCAAATTGTTCAGTTCCAGATTCCGTAACGTAGTGATGCATATAACATACCTACAAACATACATTGTCATAGTCTTTATATGTGAGATATCAATTGTATGATTCATTTTAAGGTTATTGTATTTATTTAAACTAATATAAAAAGAACGTATTAGCAATCAGCATTATCACAATCTATTACAAATTTAACAAGCTCCCACTCTTTATTTTAACTCCTGGAGTCAGGAAAATTGTATACCACGCAATACTAACTATGAATACAAATACTAATTGTGTGAGCGTATCCCTTTATCATTCGTCACATGACAGAGATAAGAACCGATAATAATAAAACTTCCCATTAAATAGGTTTATAAATAAAAAGATAATTTTGTCCATAAATAATTTACAAAACCATTTACTAATTTATTTGCAGTTGTATATTTATGTATCATTTTGTATTACTCAAAACATTTTTCTTCGTTGATAAGTGTTTAAAAAATAATCGTTAAAGCAGATATATTCATCGCGATATTGAAAGTTGTATTGCTGAAAAGTAAAGTTTTGCCCAATGCAAATAGTTTAGAATACAATTGTATTTATGGAATAAAGGCTTCTATTATGGTACATAACTTTTCATTTCAGAATTTGCTAACAAAAGTCTAATTACGCATTATCGAATGCGGTCAACAACAATAGCCAAAAATTTAGCATTTTGTCAACATAACATTCTTATAGACACAGTTTGAAATCGTAGTCTTGTCGTTGTGTAGATTTCCTGAATTGATACAATGAGGTAACATAGCTATCAATACATTGGTAACTTCTCTATCAGCAATATGTGTCACGGAGACGCCCAGCTGGCAAATTTGGTTGTTTTTATGTTGAAAAGACGTCTTTATGGGACGTCAGAATGACGTCTTTTTTACGTTGAATTTGAAAGGTGAAATGACGTCTTTTTTGTGACGTCTTTTCAACGTCTTTAAAGTGATGTCTCTTCAACGTCTGTTTGGTGACGTCTTTTCAATGTCTTTTTTCTGATGTCTTTTCGACTTCTATTTTTTTGTGGTGTCATATTCTCTTTGTTACCTTTTTGTCAGTACCTTCATCATTGTGACCTCTTTTTTGCATTTTCATAATAAATTCTAAGGACTTTTTATCATGTATTTCTTGCGTTGCTTATTGATGTGTATAAATTTGATCAAGATCCATCAATGCATACTGCAGAAATTATAACACACCATAGAAAAAGTTTACAAATGGACAAACATGAAGACTGATCAAAGAAAGGGCATCCACCATAGCCAGCTACATACAACATAATCATCCAAGGAAACAAAATATCAGAATCGTAAGGAATTTGCTGAACTTAAATGTAATTGTTTTCGAGATAATTGCGAAAACCTGTTAATGACCTCTGTAGTCTATTCCTAATAACTGGGATCAAGTAAGTCCCTGGATTGAAAATCTGTAAATCAATTCCATGCAAATACAAATTTTTGTTCCAGTCCTGCAAGTTGTTTCAAAGATGGCAGATGCATTATAATGACAATAAACCAAACTGCCTTTCAGGCCAGATGAACTAAAAGATATTGGTCAAGTGTATTGAATTTTTTTCGATGATTTTTATATGAAGTAATTAATGGATCTTAGGTCAATTTGAAAGAAATAAAAAAAAAGAATGGAATATATTTTATTTCTTTCTTCCCCCTCCCCCAATCTGTCTGGGGCATATGTAAGAGTCCTGGCAATACAATCAGTTACTTCTTTCTCTGTCCCATTGAAGGCCCTGGTTGCAACATCTGTAATAAAAAAGAAACAGAAATATAATAATATACATACAGTTCCGATTATTTAGGATATATTTTGGTTAGCGCTTCCATTGTCAGCACTTCTTTCAATATACTGTGACCTTGCCTTATGGCATTTGAGTATTTCCAATCTTTTAAGTCGCAAGCATACCAGAGGAAGGTCAATCTAAAAAATTGTGGGAATAACATAAAAATTATCATTATCGTAAATCAGGAAATTATAAACATTATAATTCCCTTTTGTGACTTTGGTCTGAAACTGTGATGAAAATTCTTTATAGATATACTCTGTAATTCATCATACAATATTTATTCAGGCTTTGAAATAAGAACTGAAAGAGTAATTGTGCTAATAGTACAGTTTTGAATTTTTCTGTGACCATTACACTAAATTATAGCACTATATTTTAATTTGTACTAACTGATCAAGAAATAAGACCAAATATATATGATATCAGTTAAATATTTACTTAATAATAATAATGCAGTTATAACTTTTCATAAAGCACTTGAACGGCAGACAAAGCGAGTGCCTACTCATGTGGTGCATACTGTTGACAGTGCAAACGTTAGGTAAAGACAGTTTTGTTGACTATAAGGAACTTTTTTTTCTAAGTAATTCATTTAAACTCTATGCCAAAATAAAGCATCTTTAATATGAAAAGACATTCTTACAGAAAGTATAATAATTGACAGTCAGTATTATAATAATAAGATTAATGTTGTGTTTACCATTGACTGCGATAAAGTAGCCTCGGTTGAAGACATAGTGCACCCCCCTTCCGGTCATTCCACCATAGTCTTCAACCTAGGCAAGTATTTTTGCATAGTCAATGATAAACACAATATAATTCTATAATTAATAGAAAGATACAAAATCATACAGTGTTTTAGAGATCTAAATGGTTACATGGAAAATTCATGGCTGAATGGTGTCAAAGGGAACATGATGGAGTATAACTTTAATAAAAAATCATATATAAAAGCCCAACAAATTAACGACCTCATTAGTGTTATAATTTACCTCTAATTATCTTGAAAACTGTATAATCTTTAAATGGAAATTTGCCCCTGTTACCACTTATATTGAACTTTGACATCAGCTCATTTGTCATCACCCTGAAAACAGTATAAAATTATATAAATAATATTATCAAATAAGTAAAGAAATGAATTACACAGTGCATAGCTAAATGGAAACTTTTGGCACGTAAGGGAACCTTCCAAATGTGTAACGGAACCTTTCAGAATAGAATTATGAATTGACACTGAACGATCATACAACACAAAACTATATGTATAACAATCACATGTATGCAAGCTGGATAAACATGATGTTCAGGGAATTTTTTAATATATATCTTGTGTGATGTTTATTAATTTTGAAATAAAAAACAATGCACAAGTCAAAATTACATGAAACAGTGCACAAAATTACTGTTCTTTGGAGAAATAGAATTTTTCAATAAAAAATAGAGTAGACCGCTTTAATACATTGTAATAGAAAAAAATATTTTGTACTTCTTCTGATAGACAGTGAATAAGAGAAAAATGAAAAGTTAAAGATAACAACAAACCAAATGGCAATTGTTTACAGATGGTCCTTTGGGTCCGGTATGCTAAAAATGACATGTTTTTATCTTTTAAAACAAAAAAGTTATGTCTTTCTTTCGAAAGGGAAAATACGGTCACAAATCCGAATTTTGAGCAAATATACAAAATTTCGACCTCATTTTACTCAAAAAGTAGCACATGAAGGTATATTTTTTATTACATATTTGATTTAATCAGGTAAAAAATAGTACTAGTACATGTCAAAGACACAGGCCTAAAAGACCCAGTCAAATAATTAGGGCGAAAAAAAATCCCAATAGTTCAGGAGCATCATCTAATTATCCTTAATACTGCATGCATAAATCTTATAATTTGACTTTACAAAGCAAACTGGAGAAGTTATTGTAAAACAAAAGAAATGCATGCATTTAGTGACAGACTGATTATGGAACTGCTCACTTTTCCTGAGAAACTGATTTCAACCCTGGCTTTAAAGGGGGTCTTGCAATTTGTTTCTGTGTGTACTTTTTGCTATTTTGTGTTATATGTTAGTTGTCTGTCTCAATCTTTTTGATGTTCTTAGTTTAGTTCTTTGTTCATGGATTTCCCTTTTTTGGCACTTCGATAGGATACCTTTGCTTGAATGAGGTCTCTTAATGAAATCTACCTAAGTACATACCTTCTCAACATGTTTCTTACACCATCTTTTAAATCCACACCTCCAAATGACAATAACTTGTTTGTCTAAAACATATAATAAAATTATTTTAATAAAAGATGTGTCCATTACCAATCCAAGCAAAATTTTACAAATATTTCGATAAAGCGCGCCATGTTTTTAATTATATGTCATATATATTAAATATTATTTTCTATTGTGTTTTATTATACTTCATGTCAAAATGCCAGATTTTGATTGGTTAATACGAGGGAGACAATTTACTCTATCCCATGACAAATACTCTATTACCCTTCACAGAGACGCTTGCTCAAGTGTGCGCTTTAATAAATATGGATGATTGTTATGTACAAGAAGACATAGTTTATTACTTTGAATTTGAAATATAATAGACAGTAATAACAGAACATTCAGTATAATAAATTAAATAACACATAGCTGAGAGGGTGATAGAGCAGATTGTTACCCCTTCGCCTCAGTTGACAATGTTTTCTCGGGGTAACAATCTGCTCTATCACCCTCTCAGCTATGTGTTATTTATATAATAATATTTTGATTGACTATATGTCAGTTTCTTTCCCACTCAAGTGTTTCGGATCTCAATTTAGGTCAAAACTGTCGACCAAGGCCGTTCATCCTCATCAGGTGCTGTAGCCTTATAATTTTGTGTAAGCGAATGTAACTAATCAAGGAGGAGCATGACATCCAGTGGATTTGTGTTTATGATTCAGTAGACTCGTATATTTTGTTATACAACAAATACTTTATATCTTTGCAGTTGTCAAAAATTTCTTTATATTTTTATGTTTTCGATATGCAATAATAGGTGGTTTAGGAAATAACCTGTTGGCATTTGGGTTATCTTCGATTTATTGCCAATTTTTTCTAATACATTTACCTAAATGTTTGAATATTGGATTAAATTTAGTAGCAAATACCAATGGTGGTGATTGTCTTTGGTTTTTATTTTTATAACATAATGTGTTAGATGTGTTTTTTTGCTTTGCTTTCGACGTTAGCATGTCTATTTCTTTTTCTGTGTAACCTCTTTGCAAGAGCTTACGTTTGAAGTGTTCAATTTGTTTTGTCTGGTCATTTTGATTGTTTGTTGTCCTAATAATTCGTGTAATTTCTCCAATAATGAATCCTTTAAATACCGAAGTTGGATGAGCCGAAGATCTTTCTAAGTGTTGAAAGTTATCAGTCGGTTTACGATATAATTTAACATCCAGTATATGATCTGTTTAAAATCTTTTCCCCTTAAATACTGATACATCTAAGAAAGTTAATTGACTTGTCAAAATCTCATAAGTAAATTTGAGAAGCGAATGAATATTATTTGCGATCAGATAAAAATCTTGTATGTATTTTTCATCCGAATTGAATAAAATAAAACCATCGTCCCTGTAAATTGACATCATTACTATATTGTCCGAATTTAAATGGGTGACAAACGTCCACAACCGTCCCGTTTTTTTGCTCAAATCCCTATGTATGTATGTACTGGTAAATTCCTCCTCTATCCGAAGAACCCCTTGAGAGCTGCGAGGGTACAGTGGAATCCATGTACACTCCTTATCGGGATTAATAGACATGTGTCACTAACGTATATTTACGACAATTTTTTACAAGGACAATCAATCTCCACTCAACACAAAGGATTGCTAGGACACCGGGAAGTCTGTTATTATGGTGGAGGAAGCCGACGTACTCGGAGAGAACCACTGGGCCACTCGGCGGAAATAGACAAACGGTCAAACCGGAGAGATATCAGAAGATTGATCTCCAGGTCAAAGTAGGGGACAACTTTGACCAACCGAGGCCCCCAAAGTACCCATTCTAGTTTAAACTCCCTTCCTCTAGCCCTACTGACAACTTTCTGATACATAAAATAGGTAGGAGAGAAAAAAGATTCTAAAAGTGGGAGGTGGGAGAAGGGTACCCCCTGTCCACCTCATATCATGTCAGTACTGTACATGAGTGCACTGCACTGTCATGGTGCACCTATTCCACACATGCGATGGTCAATATAATTAGATAATTAGTATTACACTTATAAACACTCAATACCTTTATCGATGTTATGCTGTAAATATTTTGAACTGTAATAGTAATTTACAGTTACTGTAGCCGTGGATTCCCGGTTATTCTTTTCAAAATGGAAGCGGAGTTAGCTAGCTGATATTTTCGTATAACATTTAAAAAAAAACATTCATCTGTGAAAAAAGTAAATATAAAGACATTGCATAATTGAAATTTATCAGTTCCAAATCACAAATATGCACGAAGATATTTAATTCATTTGAGTGGTTTATACGAAGCTAATGAAATATTACGCATGCGCGCATTGATTTACCGCGAAAATTTGATTTTCGATAAAGGGGTTGAAAATCTGACTACTAGTTTATTAAAATTAGACTATTGTCAGATAAACTAAAGAAACAAAATTAAAGACATAATATATTCTTGTAAGACGATAAAATGTATATATATATTATCCATACCCCTATAAATCCCCATACAAACCACAACTACAGATAGTTACCGTTGTGTTATCATCTCTGTTATATGAAGTCCAGGGGTCCAGTAAAAATATGCACGCCGATTGATTAATGTACAATATTACTCAGAAAACGTAACTTGCGTATACGCGTAGATATATTAATTATAAAGTTTGCAAAAAGACGTCAATGTGACGTCTTTGATTTGACGTTGAAATTATGTCACGGAAGGGACGTCATATTTATGTTAGGATCGTGACCATACCATAAAAAAGACGTAAATACAACGTCTTTTCTAGACGTCTTTTTGACGTCTGAAAAAAGACGTCTTTTTTATGTCGATTTTTGGTAATATGACGTCGCGACCATAATTCAACCTAAAAAAGACGTCATCGTGACGTCTTTTGCCTGCTGGGGCTTGATTATTTGTTCATGTTATCAAATGCGGATATTTTTGCTGCCATCTTAATAGTCATGTATGCTGAGAGAGAATAATGAAACTAACTTTCGAATGTTTTACTTATTCATTTCTATCGATTTAGTATTTTGTGTAATTAAACAGATATATAATTGTACGGAAGGGTATTTGTGAAAATACCACTAGATAGAAGGCTAAATGTCCTGAACCATGAGCAAATTTGATACAATGGTTACCAGTATTAATATTTTTATCTCTGTACCTCTTTATCAGTACATTGAATACGATGATTACAGTCACTAGCACTTTCCACATTACTGCATGACCAACATTCTTGTCCTGCTT
>JAASAO010002156.1:0-17227 GCA_017311375.1 Mytilus coruscus | reverse complement strand
AACAACACTTGACTTCATACGTCCGAAGCGCTTTAGTGTATTTACCTACATTCAGAACACTCAAATCTAATATTTGGAAGCCAAGTAAATATAATAACCGAAACAATTGAAGAGGTGTATGGCCAAAATTGACATTAAAAATAGCAAAATCCATCTAAGGGAAACTTTGCCCGAGGGAATTGAAACCGGAGTTTCTTTATAATTTATATATAAACGGCCTATTTTAAATGATTGACTGTTGGTTGCCAGTGTCAAATATTTCATGCATGTTCAGGACGATAACAAATTAACAATAAATACAATAGGTAAGTCCTGTAATAGAGTCCGTTCAGGATGACGGTCGGCAAATTTAGATTACCACTGGAAAATAAGGGTATATTGGATAGGGACAGAAATTCTGCAATCAACGAACCACTCTTAGTATGTGTCCATGAGAACACTGAATCAGAAGAAGTAACGGTGGACTCTGGAGTCCCACAAGGCACAGTCCTAGGACCGTTGCTATTCCTTTGCCATATAAATGACCTCCCAGACGCCGTCAAAATCTTCAGTCAAACTTTTCGCTGATGACTGCCTTCTTTACAGAACAATGAAATCTCAGAGAGACCATGACATACTTCAAAAAGACCTCAAAAACCTAGAAATATGGGCAGATAATTGGGAATGCGGTTCAATGCCAAAAAAATGCTACATCCTAAGCATCAGAAACAAGAGCCATAAATTCTTCAGTTTAAATGGACACATACTACAGCAAGTCCAGCATAACCCGTACCTAGGCCTACAAATTTCTGAGGACCTCAAATGGACCACCCACATATCAAACGTGGCAAAGAAAGCAAATTCAACACTAGGCTTTCTAAGAAGAAACTTGAAATACTGCCCACAATATTGGGAAAAAAAGCTTACATCTCGCTCGTCAGATCAACGATGGAATATGAAGCTATAGTATGGGCAGGCTGCTCTGGCTCCAAAAAAGTTGGAGCCAGAAAAATCGCCAGGTGCTATATTTTGTCGCCAGTTTTGAAAATTAAAAGCCAATTTTAGGGCCAGCCAGAATCTTTATCTCCTCAAACTAAATTGAAACCCCAATCATCGTAATGTCTTGTGATGCATTCATCATTGAGCCTAAGTAAATATTTGATGTGTATGTATTAACCTGTTATTATATGTGTTGTTTTTTTTTCTTTAGACTGTGTCACTCTTCTTATTTATATTACAAGTGTTGAAGAAAGAAGAAAACATATTTTCATACTTTATTGCCATCAATAGCTATAACATCATTATATAAATTATAACAAACAAACAAACTCTACATATATTTCATCACATTCTTTCAGATTTTTCTCCAATAAATAAGGTCAGTTCATATCAACATACATGTTATAATTTATACATAACATACATATATCACCACATTCTTTCAGGTTTCTTTTCAATAAATAGTGAGTTCATATTATGAACATATTCTTATAAAATGCATACAAAATAATATACATATAATACATAGTTAGCACCACAGAGTTCATCTAAGTGTGTAAGTCAGCAACAAGATTACATAAGTATTCTTCTTGATTTAACTGCTGCCCACTTGTTGAAAGCTTCTTCAAAGTTAAAGTTGGTCATGTCACTTTTGTGTAAACTTATACGCATGAGGTTTTCCAGGTTGCTGATGGCTAACTTGTTCCTGATATCTGTCTTAATCAGGTTCATTCTGGAAAAGCCCCTCTCACAGTCAACTGTACTGACAGGTGATACAAGAAGTCTTTCAGCAGCCACTGCAACAGATGGATAGGTAGACCTTGACCTGAGAGCTAACTGAACCAAGTCCCTAACACCTGAATAGACCTTAGCAGACCTTGCAACCTGAACCTTAGCATAAGAAACAAAACTAACCAACTCCTGACTGATCTCAGGCTCACTACCTACCCCACAAGAAGACAAGAAACCTGAAACAGTACCAGAGACATCAGAAAGGATAGAATTGTCAGATGCTGACTGAGAATACAGAGAAGGGTCAAACAACTTGGTAAGGGCTCCTAACACAGATGCATCATCCTCCTCTGTGAACCTGGACCTGAGATTATCAATGACAATACCAACAAACTGGGAACAAGCAGAAGCAGCCTCGGACCTTTGCTGGGCACTGTCCCTGATAGTGTGACCTTTGAAATCAAACGTACACAAGCCTAAAGAATCCAAAGCTGGTTGTGCAGGGACTTGGGAAAGGAACCTGGAAATGTTACAACCAGACTCTGACCTAAGACCTTCAAGAACTTCAACAGTAGAAAGAAGGAGGGGGTTCACCTCCGTAAAGTCAATATCAGACCGTTGATATGCTTTACACAAGATACACAAATGCCTAAGAACATCAGCAAGGTAGTGTACTGTGTACAGAAACTTGTACGTGGTGATAGGCTTATGCATAGCAAGAGCCTTGGCAGAGTTGTCTTCTATGAAAACACTTACAAGGGCAGGGTAATTATCAACTACTGCCTGTACACTACCTTCAAAACTTAGCCACCTAGTGTGAAACACTTGCTGCAGACGGGTTTGGGAGGACTGTAATATACCCTGAATAGCTTTGAGAGTGGACATGTTACGGGGAGAATGGGACCTTTACACGGTAACTAACATAAATAAGCTTGAAAGGATACAACGTCAAGCGGCAAGCTTTATCACCAGAGATTACAAGTCAAGAGAGGACGGATGTGTCTCCAAAATGCTTGCCCAACTGGAACTACAAGATCTCCAGACAAGACGAACAAGCCAGAAGTTAATATTTATGTACAAAGTGGTTGAGGGGCTGGTTCCCGCTATTAAACCAGACGAATTCCTCAAAAAAGCACGTCCGAAGGGAACCATAACTGCCAAGAAATCATCAAGCGTAGAGAGCTTCAAATCTGCTCTCACGCCCCGTCAATAAATCGGCGGCGCTCTCTCAAACCGTTGTATTAAAGCCAGTATCGGTATCGACAACGTATATTCATACAGATACTGTAAGAGTTGTTGTAACGGTTCGTAACGTGCAGAGAGCGTGGCACTCTCTCTACACGCCCAATTCTGACTGGACGTGGCTGCGTCTTTGTATTTTACTCAAAGTTGATTGTCGCACGATAACTTACAAAAGTGCAAATAACAAATACGGAACTATCCCTTATTTCAAAATTCGTAAGGGTTCCGCGGAACCCAGTGTCTCGCCTACTTTTGCTGTTAGTCGCAGGCTCAACAAAATAGGAAAACAATATTTAAAATTTTCCTCTAGATATTATCTTTTGATTGTAAGAAGCTTCTATCCAAGTTTTGTAAAATCCAGGATGGTTTATGAATCTAATAAATGCTTTAAAACTTTAACTGCAGACTGTATGTAATGTTAACTGGAAGAAAAACTAGTCCATTTATAAGTAATATACGGAAAAACAGGAAATAAATTTTTACAAAATTTCCTTCTAAATACTAGCTTTTGATCATAAACAAGCTTCAGTCCAAGTTTGGTAGATATCCAGGATAGTTTAAGAAAGTTATTAAAATTTTAAAAACTTTAACCAGAGTGAATGTAATGTTAACTGGCAGAAAAACTAAGTCCATTTATAAGTAAAATACGGATAAACAGGATATTTTTACAAAATTTACTTCTGGATACTATCTTATGATCATAAACAAGCTTCTGTCTAAGTTTGGTACAAATCCAGGATAATTTAAGAAAGTTATTAAATTAAAATTTTAAAACTTTAACCACAGAGTGAATGTAATGTTAACTGGCAGAAAAACTAAATCCATTTTATATAAGTAAAACACGGATAAATAAAATTTACTTCTGGATACTATCTTCTGATCATAAACAAGCTTCTGTCCAAGTTTGGTAGAAATCCAGGATAGTTTAAGAAAGTTATTAAAATTTCAAAAACTTTAACCACAGAGTGAATATTTGTGGACGCCGCCGCCGACGACGAAGACGCTGACGACGGAATGTAGGATCGCTATGTTTTGCTTTTGCGACAAAAGTCGCAGGCTCGAAAAAAATTGAATATCCCGTTTCCTTTTATTCGCTATTTAAAAATAGCAGTAATCACAAAGTCAGCAAGTAATTTCAAAATCAGGTCTTACTAATTATTTTTTCGACTTAAAGAAACATATTGGAATTATTTCTCATTTTCACCCTGTATATCAAACAAAAGAGGGGCTAAAGATAACAGAGGGACATTCAAACTCATATGTCGAAAATTAATAGACAACGCTATGGCTAAAAAAGAAAAAGACCAATTATAGACAAACATTATAGTACACAAAACACAACATAGAAAACTAGACTGAGCAACACGAACCTCACCAAAAACTGGGGGTGATCTCATGTGCTCCGGAAGGGTAAGCAGATCCTTCTCCACATGTGGCACCCGTCTTGTTGCTCATGTTATTATAAACTCGGTAATAAGTAATTCGGTAGGTGACAAGTTAGCCTCTTGTTTTATAATTTTTATTATATTTAGTTTTTCAGAAAATATTGTTTTCGTTTTTATTTGTTTTTGGTAAATTTCATTTCGTTTCCTTCTATTCTTATTCCGTTTCGCACTTGTAAAAGGTATCCACTTTTTAGTCCTTTCCCCCTTTCCTATATTTTAATCAAAAATCAAAAAATTCAAACTTTCAAAAAGCGAAATGATCAAAACTGTAAAAAGTACTATTAAATTTTGAAACAAAGTTTATAATTTTAAAATTTTAATTATTTGGTGAAGTTTTCAAAATTTAAAAAATGAAAAATTTGGAATTTTGATATTTAAAAACTTTGATAAAAATCCCAAAACTAAAATTTGAAAACTTTCTGAAATTTTGAATTGATAAGTGTTAAACGGACCGAAAACAAACTGACAATGCCATTTCAAAAGACGAAAAACGACGAAAAGACAAAATACAGAACATTAAAGACAACATAGAAAACTAAAGATTAGGCCACATTTTCAAACAATCTTATGGGGAATTTGAGGAAAATCTGCATTCAAAATATTTTTTTGACATCTGCTTGACCACAATATTTTTTTTCTTCATCAAATTGGGGATCAAATATATTTTTAATATAACCTCATTTTAATGACTCATTGGCGAAAGTTAATTTTCAGGGTTTATGTGTTGCAAAAGGTCAACTCCATAAATAATTGGTTTATGGAATGATCATTAGGTGGAGATGTCAGTCTGACCATAGATCTATCGTCTGAAAGGGTCTATTTGACCTTGACCTCATTTTCATGGTTCATTGGTCATTGTTCAATTTTCTTTATAAGTTCTGTTTCTCAGATACTATAAGCAATAGTCTAACTATATTCGGTGCATGGAATGATTGCATAGTGTTTATGTTATCTGGAAGCCTTAGGGTTCATCTGACATTGACATCATTTTTATGGTTCGTTAGTCAATGTTCAATTAGGAGGTAGGATGAAAAATGTTGTCCTGCATTTTCTTAATTGTAATCTCTGTCTTGCCTTTAGTTTATCCTGACTTTTTTACATAAATTGTCATCCTGCCTTTTTTTTGCTCAAAACTCCTGTCCTGCCTTTTTTCAAATGTTATCCTAGCCCCCACCCCTAAAAATCAGAAAATGGTAGCTCCCTAAAGATAAATGTAATGATCTGTAGATTTCAATTCAGAGATATCAAATATCTGCTGTGAAAACCAAATCAATTTCTCAGAAATTACAAAAAATGTTGAGTGCTCACAAAATGATTTACCCAGCTTTATCATTATAAGTTAATGTGCCTGTCCGAGGTCAGTAGCCAGTAATTCAGTGGTTGCTGTCTGTCACATTTAGTTTCCTTTGTCCGAGGTCAGTAGCCTGTAATTCAGTGGTTGCTGACTGTCACATTTAGTTTCCTTTATGGTTTTCATAAATCAGGCTGTTAGTTTTATAGGTAACCTATAGTTGCTTTAATGCACATCAATAGATAGTTGCCTTTTGGCAATTACACTACAACTCTTTATTTTCACATTATGGTATATAACAAATAACCACCACTCACACTGTTTCCTAACTTGGGACAGGCACACAATCATCTGGCAGGGTTAAACAGAATTTTGAGATCTCAACCATCTCTTCCCCTTTTTGATGATTCTTGTCCCTTTTAAATTTCCCTATCTATTGCAGTTTTTGAAATACATATATGACAATCATTTTCTCTTCTCATGTATCATATATCATGTATATGTTCTACTTTAAGAGGCCATGTTTGTTGATAAGTTATTTCTCTTACTGTTCTTATTGTCAGAAATTTAAATCTAGATTAACAAAAGGATTAATTGTTCCGATGCATGTCAAGTAGTTTTAGAATCAAGATTTTTCAAGCAAAATTGCAGAACATTAGTAAAATAAGGCATCTGCAGGTGGCAATAAAAGTAAAGTTCACATACAATGGACATGTACAACACACACCTTACACCCCAAAATAAAGAGGAATAGTTTATTTTATCCTCAATTTATTCCTGTAAAAGATTATTTTTCATTATATGAGCTGGGTTGGATAGAAGTCGACCTTATGCAAATGAATATAAATACATCTGTTAACCTATTTCAAATTAAAAAATTCTGTATGGAAATCTCACTGTATACAACTGTTTGAAAATTGAGTTCTTATAAGAACTCTACAAATCAAAACAAAATTCATCATTTATTACGTATTTGGATGTTCCAAAATCAATCAAAGTCTTATACATGTACATGTATACATTGTATGTGCACTTGAATAATGTTGATTTCTATCTGATGCAGCTTAATATATAACTCATTTATTGATGACAATGATGTATTGGTGTTTTTTTAAATGTCCAGTGACAAAAATATATTTCATTCATATCATTACTAGATCATGTTGATGTGATATATGAATATGACCCCTTCTTTGTACATGTTGAGCCAATTTTTTTATGTGCTAGCTCACAAGGTAACAATCATAGGAAGATATGCCACTAGCCTTCTTCAGTTTCTCTATTATGCTTCAAACCTACATTATAGAAAAGTCACTTTTCACAAGAAAATCTAAATGATTTTGAAAAGTGACTTGTTACCAATGTACCATGTACAAATGTAGGTTAGAAAGATACTAGTAATAGAATCAAAGAGCTGAAAGCTCTGAGGAAAAATGACGCCACTGTCTCTAATATTGTGATATTTTTTTATGCAAGTCTTGATTTTCACATACCGTAATTAGTTTAACATTGCAACATGTCTCGTAAGCATATAATTGATATTCGTATATGTGTGTCTGTTAAGTGAAGATGACAACTGGCTGTTTTTTTAGTACAAATGAATAGGTCAAGACTACCTGAATGATCTACAGTATCCAATGACAATTGGCTGTTTTTTTGTATAAATTAATAGGTCAAGACTACCTGAATGATCTACAATATCCAATGACTACTGGCTGTTCTTTTGTACTAATAAATAGGTCAAGACTATTTGAATGATCTACAATATCCAATGACTACTGGCTGTTCTTTTGTACATATAAATAAAGACTACCTGAATGATCTAAAGTATTCTAAGTAATGTGATTTTCTTCTTGCAATTACATTTTTCTAAATCAAGAATACAGACTACTAGTATCCTTTTCAAACCAAATGATTATGAAGAGCCTGTTGTAAGCAAGCTCTTATACCCCACATACTCATTAAATAAGTTACTAGTGACCTAGTTATTTCTGTTACTTGAAGCAAATTATATTTCTGTAGATTTAGACAATAGTATAATATTGTTTTACTAGTTTTATTTCACCTTGAAGATTAGACAAATAGGGATACTCCTTTGATTTTTATTTCATGTCAGTCAGGTCGCTTTATATGAAACTTGAAACCACTTCTCTGCCATATTGTTATTTTATATTAACTCTGCTCTTGACCATGTTGACCCATGTAATTGATGTTCATTCTTTAACCATATATCATAGTCAGTTAGTTTTTGATTTTGCACTCCCACACCATCTTTCAGGTCAAATGTCTATCTCCATTTAAGTTAATGATATTGAACCATCATGGTATTAAACACAATTTCATTAGTGATAATGCTGTTCTCGTAGGTCATAATATATTCAACTTGGGTAGCATTCCAGTTATTGAAATTTGTGTCAGATTAGAACAATGATCTAGACCTTTAGGAATGGATCTTATAATTTAATATGGAGCCATAGTATGGGACCCCTACATGATAACAAAAAACAAAAAAAAAACAAGCTTGAAAGGATACGTCAAGCGGCAAAATTTATCACCAGAGATTACAAGTCAAGAGAGGATGGACGGGATACGTCTCCAATATGCTTGACAAACTGGAACTACAACAAGATCTCCTGGCAAGACGAACAAGGCGTTGAAGCCAGAAGTTAATAATTTATGTAAAAAGTAGATGAAGGGCTGATTCCCGCTATTCAACCATTCTGTCATTCTATAATATTATTACGTAAGTATTTCTGTATTTGCCTTGTTATTGGTCCGAGGCTTGTTGTATTAGCCTTCGGCTTCGCCTCAGGCCAATACAGCTGGCCAAGGACCAATAACAAGGCCAATACAGAAATACACGTAATAGTATCTTTATTAATTAACTACAGTGTTACAATATTTTTTTTATTTCATTTCACAAGAGATAAACATTTTACCTTGAAGTGGAACTATCCAAATCTCAGTTTCTTTTTATAAGATGCAATATCTATAAATGATCTGGTGACGTTTCCATGTATCTTCAGCCTTTTCTCATCTGATGATTTTTCTACCCTTTCCAGTCACTATAAAGTGTTACAACTTAAATTTAGACACAACATATAAATAGTAATTGGAAAGGTACTGCCATTACATGTGTCTGGGACTATTATACTATATACTATATTAGTATAATAGTCCCAGCATGTAATGCAAATATATTTACAAAAAAAATAATGTACATAAGAGTTGAAATTGATACAACTATCCATAAGCCAAATGACCAAAGAACGAAGATTTGGACAATTACAGAATGCATATGTCTGGTTCGGGTTTAAAAATAAAAGACCGTTTACAAAACATAAGAAGCGAAAGTAAACAGTAAAAATCGATTTGTACCATCGACATCGTGAAATATTATGAGGTCGTCAAGAAATGAACTTTGTAATAATTTACTCGTTCCCCAAACCTGAAATAATTCCATTCCATGCTTTTTAAATGAATGGGACCGTCTTTATCCTAAAATATGTGCCATACTTAACGTTTCAGCTTGTTTATGGTGGGTAAATAAAACCTGCGTCTTATAAACAACTGTTTACTTTCAGTTTGTGTTTATCGTGACTTACGATTTAAAAACTAGAGATGTTCCGAAATCCTGTTTTGGTCGGATCAGAACTCGGCCAATACAGAAAAAAAATCTATATTGGCCGAGTTGACACCTTATATTGCATAGGCAGTTTGCATCATATTAAGTACAATAACTGTGTAGTTAATTAATAATGATACAGTTACAGACTCTGCTGCTGTAACTTTGTAAACAAAGATTCATACGCACCACGTGGGTATAACCGTATTACTAATTTCCTATTATCAACATCTTCGTAAATCTGGATATAGACCAGTATCTATCCAATGGATATCAAAATGTTTCCGATTATTACCTTTTTGAATGATTGTAAAGTTGAAATGGCATGAAAGGCTGACATTATTTAGGAGAACTATTTTGTCTAGCGATTGCTGATCATTGGAGTGTAAAAAGTCCAACACCATAACAAAACGGATCTATGTAAACATACCGATTGTTTGCGATTGTAAGACATGTGCATAAAAGTGAAAGCTCGAATAAATATGAAAAATATAACAAAGGGATAGCTCCAAATACCATTTAATAGTAAAAACATATGGACAGGTCAAGATATTTTTTTGGTAAATAAAATAAAGTATGTAAACTGGTTCCGTCCGACTACAACATTTTGTTCGAATGTAGCGTAATACAAGCAGATTCCAGTTAGTATGTAAAATAGTAAATATGAAACCGAAAAGCGAAGGCGGAGAAATATAATCGACTTCCGTAAGTTCTGGTCAATGGTATCGAAACATGCCGCTGATAGCGTCATTTTCCAAAAACTGATAAAGACCATGGCCAATGGCCAAAGTCTGAAAAACAGTTTAATTCCATTGGAATTTCTACACAAGTATTTTTTATGATAAATATGTTGTCAAACCTGGGAACAGTATATCTAGTCAATATATATGTTCCTGGTCAAACCAAGTACCCGTAATCTGAATTAGAAAAATAGAAGAAGAACAAATTATCACCATTACAATATTTAATCAATATTAACAACATCAGAAAGACAGATAAATCTCTCCAGTTTAGGAGGAAGATGTAGCTGTGTTACACTTGTCCTCACAGGAATATTTGGATTGGCATTTAGTAATGTTGTCCTGATCACAACTCGTGCCATGTTTTGTAAACGTTTTGGTGTACGCGTCTCAATCTGGATAAACTGAATAAAGCTTTTTTCTCCCTCTGTTACTTCGTTAGGACGATTGGCTATCTTATGTTTCATACTAGACACCCAGTGGTGATATTCAATTCAAATCCTGCACAGATAAGTTTCTGAACAAAGCGACGACTTTCATCTCCAAAGTCTAGGATCATATAACAGAGAGAACTCTCTATCTTATACGGAACACAATTAGATGTCAAGATACATTCTGCTAGACTTGTATCCCCTTTAGCAAGCAAAACATATGTTAACATTTTCATTTCAATCCCATGAGAGTTTGGTCTCATTACATTAACATCGGCACCATGCTTACATAACAATTTAGCGATTTCTATATTATTATTTTCTATGGATGTCCACAATGGCGTAAACCCATACTGATTTTTAGCATTCATGTCAGCATTTTTATTGATCAACATCTCACATATGTTTTTATAACCATGTGATGCAGCCAGATATAACGGAGAACAAAGCCATTTATCACATACATTTACATCTGCTCCTTGTGATATAAGTTCTTTAACTACTCTCTCATAACCTTTACGACTTGCTTCACATAGCGGGTAACTCCCCTTATGTTTATAATTTGGATCGGCATTAAATATACGTAATAATCTCCTCTGTTCCTCTAGTATCAAAGCTTCCTGATCAGGTTCAGAGCTATGATTTAATAAACCTTCACCAGAACAGATATAGAAGAGTCTTTTACTGTAAGCTGTAGGAGACAGGATCCCTATGGTGTTCTCCATCTGTTCGAATAAAAAACAAAATGTTTTAAACTAACATTTTTAATTTTGTTAATTTAATATACCTGATGAAGGCCTCATCAAATAAAAATAAAAGATTTCATCCTTAGGGAGCTACCATTTGATTTTTATGGGGGGGCTAGGATGAAAAATTGTGTCCTGCATTTTTTTTTAGTTGTAATCTCGGTCCTGCCTTTTTATTTTTCACTTTATTCGGTCCTGCCTTTTTATACATAATTTGTCATCCTGCCTTTTTTTTTTGCCAAGTTGCTCATCCTGCCTTTTTTTTACTCAAAACTTCTGTCCTGCCTTTTTTTTCAAATTTCATCCTAGCCCCCCCATAAAAATCAAATGGTAGCTGTGACCCTTATTCACACCTAAAAATTTAATAACATTAGTGGTCACAAATATGAGATGTTTCAATTGACCTGGTCAAAAGGGCCAGTGTGAGTTATTGCCATCATATGAATTGCTGTCCAATATCCTTACACCTTTAAGTCACCCAACTAACAAAATGGTAATTTGGAAGCAAGATTTGAAAATAATTCCAGTGAAAAAGCCAATGGCCTGATTTATAACCAAAAAAAAATATAAGCAAGGAATATGTCCATGGGACGCAGATGCCCCCGCTTGCATACAATATAAAGTTAAAAAGGGATATAACTGAAGAACGGTAAAAGTGACACTACCCAAATTTGTACTTGATCAGAGTTTTGTGGTTATTAGTATTGTGTATAAGTTTCTAAACATATGGTTGAGGCAAACTAAAGTAAGATAACAGAAACTAATAAATTGCTTCGCTGAGCGCAGCTGGATACGACCGCAGATGTCCAACGCTGAAAAAGTTGCGGCCAAAATGGACACAGTATTCGCACTTGATACAGGTCTGAATTTGGATTGTAATTAAATATTTGACAAATAATAGGTTTCTAACACAGAATAAGTGTAGTCAAAGAACTTATATTGGTTTTATGATTTGAATTTTTGCTTTTGTACAATTCACTATGCTGTTGAATATTAACCCCCAAAAAAAAAAAATATTTGAAGAAATTTTCTTTTAATTTATGAAATCTGAAATGAGAAAATTGTAGCCCCCACAATTTCTTATTTACCCCCAAATTTTTTCAACTCCCTTTCCCTTATTCCAAAAATAATCTCAATTCAAATTTCTAATGGAGTTTGCAACCATAACTACTCATTTAAATACATCAAAAATATTAAAATGTAAAATGACATACAGTCATGGTTAATACATGTAATATTAACTTCTAAAATAAATTTACAGCTAATCATCTCAAGACGATCATCATTTCTAAAAACATAATTTACAAGCAGTGTAAGGGAGGTAATCAAACATATATACAACAGTATTCTTTAAATGGATTAGATTACCTCCCTTACACTGCTTTTAAATAGTCTAAATTGTCCTTTAACCATAAAAACCCTTGTTTTTCCTCCTTTTTTGCCCCTAATTGCTAAATGGTTTGAGCCATAACCCCCCAAAACCATCCCTTTGTTGTATGGAAACTTGTGGTATAATTTCAGAGAGATTCATACACTTAAACACAAGTTATTGTCTGGAAACTGCAAAAATGCTTATTTAGACCCCTTTTTTGGCCACTAATTCCTAAACCTTTGGGACCATAACCCCCAAAATCAATCCCAACCTTCCTTTTGTGGTTATAAACCTTGTGTTAAAATTTTATTGATTTCTATTTACTTATACTAAAGTTATTATCCGGAAACCATCTGTCTTTGGACAACGCTGACGACGACAACGTGATACCAATATACGACCAAAAAATTTTTAATTTTTGCGGTCGTATAAAAATCTAAATACATGATTTAGATTCAGCATATCAAAGAACCCCATAAGTTAAATTTTCGTTGAAATCAAACAAAGTTTAATTTTAGACCCTGATTTGGACCAACTTGAAAACTGGGCCCATAATCAAAAATCTAAATACATGTTAAGATTCAGCATATCAAAGAACCCCAAGAATTCAATTTTTGTTGAAATCAAACAAAGTTTAATTTTAGACCCTTTGGACCATAATGTAGACTAATTTGAAAACGGGATCAAAAATCAAAAATCTAAATACACAGTTAGATTCAGCATATCAAAGAACCCCAATAATTCAATTTTTGATGAAATCAAACAAAGTTTAATTTTGGACCCCGATTTGGACCAACTTGAAAACTGGGCCCATAATCAAAAATCTAAATACATGTTTAGATTCAGCATATCAAAGAACCCCAAGAAATTCAATTTTTGTTAAAATCAAACTAAGTTTAATTTTAGACCCTTTGGACCATAATGTAGACCAATTTGGAACAGGACCAAAAATTAAAAATCTAAATACATGGTTAGATTCAGCATATCAAAGAACCCTGAAAATTCAATGTTTGATGAAATCAAACAAAGTTTAATTTTGGACCCTTTGGACCTCAATGTGGACCAATTTAAAAACTGGGTCCAAAATCCAAAAACTTTATACACTGTTAGATTCAGCATATAAAAGAATCCTAAGAATTCAAGAATAAAACCCGATTGAAATTGGTCAAGAAATAAGCAATATAGAAAAGTATTGTTTTTGGCCCCTTTTTGGCCCTTAATTCCTAAACAGTGAGGGCCATGACCCCCAAAATCTATCCCAACCTTCCTTTTTTAGTATGGAACCTTATGGTACAATTTCAGAAAGATCCATACATTACACTTACACACAAGTTATTGTCTGGAAACTAGAAAAATGCCTATTTGGGCCCCTTTTTTGGCCCCTTATTCCTAAACAGTTGGAACCATAACCCCTAAAATCAATCCCAAGCTTCCTTTAGAGGTTATAAACCCTGTGTGAAAATGTCATTGATTTCTATTTACTTATACTAAAGTTATTATCCGGAAACCATCTGTCTTCGGACAATGCTGACGACGACGACGGATGAAACAACGTGATACCAATATACGACCAAAAAACCAAAAAATTTTTAATCTTTGTGGTCGTATAAAAATTCAGCAACTTTTCCATTTGTAAAGGGGCATAACTCTAAAAAAGTAACAGTGACGACACCAAAATTCAAACTTGATCTGTATTTTGTAGTAATAAGCATTGTGTATAACATTTGATTGAGGCAAACTAAAGTTAGAGAACGGAAATGAAAAATTCAGCTATTTTTCCATTTATAAAGGAGTATAACTCTAGTATGGTTAAAGTGACACCACCATAATTCAACCTTGATCTGTTTTTTTGTAGTGATAAGCATTCTGTATAAGTTTTATAACATTTGGTGTAGGCTAACTTAAAAGTTAGAGAGCGGAAACGAAAAATTCAGCAATTTTTCCATTTGTAAAGGGGTATAACTCTAGAACGGTTAAAGTTACACCACCAATATTCAAACCTGAACTGTGTTTTGTGGCAGTAAGCATTGTGTATAAGCTTCATAACATTTGGTTGAGGCAAACTAAAGTTAGAGAACAGAAACCAACTTTGGGACGTACAGATGGACAAGGGTAAAACTTAATGCCCCCTCCGCTACAGCGGGGGCATAAAAAAATATGACACATATTGTTTTGTTTTTCATTTTGCTGTTGCTTTTTTAGTTTGAATGGTTTCAAATTTTGTCATGTAGGGGTCTTTGATAGCTAAATATACCATATGGCTTTTGACCTTTGTTAAACATGTTAAAGGCTTAACATTGACCTATAGAATGTATAGTTGCTTAAATCTGCTTCATTTTGACTCTTTTGGATAGTTGCATTTTTGTCTCATTGACAATCTTTCCACATCTTATTTTATGATGATCCTGTCAACAATAATGTAATCATGCAGAAATATTAAAGTTTCGAGATAATTTTTCGTTAATCAAACCCTGAACACAAATTATATATATCATGTACATGTATATAAAATGTCATTGCACATTTGCAGATGATCAACATATGAGCTGAGTGACTTTGGATAGAAATCCACCTTATGCATGCACATAAACATGAACATGTATAAGACTTTGCTTGATTTGGAAACATTCAAATACGAAATAAAAGACAAATTTGGTTCTGTTTGGCAGGGTTTTTATGTAAGCTCAACAGTTACAGACTTTGCATAGAGATTTTTTCAACTTGAAATAAGTTAACAGATGCATATCTATTCATTTGCATAAGGTCGATTTCTATCAGACCCAGCTCATATAAAGATCAAATTATGGAAGCAGAAGACAACTTTTTATAAAATATCTTAGTTGCCACCTCAGTTCATTAATTTTATTCATCCAAAAACCTGGAATCGCTTTACTGGATTTTCTTTAACCAAAACACATTTGAAAGCCAAGGATGTATATATACATACAGTCAAGAATGTAGTTCAGTGGTTGTCATTTTTTTCTGTGTAGCATATTTGTTTTTTCGTTCCTTATTTTGTACTTAAATTAGGCCGTTAGTTTTCTCATTTGAATTGTTTTACAAACAAAGTTTGTCATTTCTTGGCCTTTTATAGCTGACTAATATGCTGTATGGGCTTTGCTCATTCTTGAAGGCCATACGGTGACCTATAGTTGTTAATTTCTGTGTCATTTGGTCTCTTGTTGAGAGTTGTCTCATTGGCAATAATACCACATCTTCTTATGTATATACATATACCTTTAACTTTGAAAAGCTTTATGACCAAAAAGGGTCATAAAAAGTATAAACACTTAAAGTCCTACCAATGAATAAAAGAAAATGTGGGAGTTTCAAGTTTGAGGAACCAGTTGATTATATGTTAGTAAAGACTGCTTTTTACATTTTTTATTCATCAAAAAGTCTAAATAACAGGTAAAAGACCTTTACGCTTTAGCAGAACATTTATAACATTAATAAAATACATTTTATTCACAGAACTATTGCAATCATTAACATCTTGTTGCTATTTGTTGTACTTTTAACATCATGAACATGTTTAAATGTAAACAGATTTACTTTCATGTAGTTAGAAACTTTGTTGACTCTTCAAAGATTTCATTTTCAAAATTTAACTGATCTGAAACAAGACACTTGTAGCATGACAAGTGTATCAGTATATATAGACTTATTTCGTTAAAATTGACAGCATATAAAAAAGATGTGACCTAGGCTATGATTGCCAGTCAGACAAATATTCACTAGTAACTGCTTGACAACAAAAATCTGAATCATATATAAGAACGACAATCAAAGTTAATCTTACGAAAAAGACACAAAAATCCTACAAAAATTAACAAAAAATAAATTGGGAATGTGTCCATAGGACACAGATGATGCTCTGCTTGCATATAACATTATAAAGGGACATAACTCAAGAAAAATAAAAGTGACGCTACTCACATTTGTTCTTCATCTGAGTTTGGGGTAATAAGCATTGTGTACATGTATAATATGTATAAGTTTTATAACATTTGGTTGAGGCAAACTTAGAGAATGAAAAACTCTAGAACAGTGACACCACCAAAATTCAAACTTGATCTATGTTTTGTCATGTGTGTGGTAATTAGCATTGTGTATTTATATGTTTCATAACATTTGGTTGAAGCAAACTATTGTAAGAGAACTGCAATGAAAAATTCAGTATTTTTTTCATTTGTTAGGGGTATAACTCTAGAACGGTAAAAGTGACGCTACTGAAATTCACCTTGATCTGTTTTTTTGTGGTTTTAAGCATTGTGTATTTTTAAAGATGCATAACATTTGGTTGAGGAAAAGTAAAGTTAGAGAATGGAAACCAATTTTGGGATGTAGGGATGGACATACAAGGGTAAAACTTAATGCCCCCTCCACTACAGTGGGGGCATAAAAAGGCAAAGGAAGTTTAAATAACACTGCTTTTATTCATTTCAAGTCACTATGAGGCATTCAGCATGGAAAAAACCTCAAAACATACTGTAAGTTCAAGACTGCCAGTCCAGTTATTCATACATTATCATGTGTTGTGAATTTATAAACAATGATAAATGCATATACATATGCCATCAGCTTTTAGGTGTAAGTTTTTTCTTTTCTATATATTTTGGATA
>JAASAO010003068.1:0-17211 GCA_017311375.1 Mytilus coruscus | reverse complement strand
AAAGTAGCCTTTACTCTTTAAATGGTAGGTCAAATCCATTGAAACTTTGATGGTATGTTCCTCCCATGTAAATTGGCATCTGTCATTACATTTTAATGGTCTTTGTAACCATGGAAACCAAAAATTTCAAAATTTCAGAAATTTCAAATGCCCCAAACTTGATAAAACTTCACTGAAATGTCAACTGAGATGTGGGAGTTGCTATTTGTCTTTGAATTTTCAAATGGCCCGTTGCCATGGAAACAACAAAAATAAAACATAAACTGACTATGCAGTATGGGCTTTGCTCATTGTTGAAGGCCGTACATTGACCTATAGTTGTTAATTTCTGTGTCATTTGGTCTCTTGCGGAGAGTTGTCTCATTGGCAATCATACCACATCTTCTTTTTATATATAAAACACCTCGGAAATTTGAGGCAAAATTCCGTTATCAAGAGTATGGCATACGATCAAATACAAATTGTACTGCAAAACATCTTCTAGAATATGCTAGAAGAAAAATATATAATTTAACGTGCTTCTATTCTATAAAAAATCGTGCTGTGAAGAGAAAATCGCCACCGACAGAGAGAGAAACACTAAGAGTAAAATAGTGACATTTCTGTACTTGCATTAAGTACACATCCGTGAATTACACACCTGCTAAAATATACACATTAGCTGAAATCAATCGATGAACGTGTAATTTAATTGTACAAAATAAGATACAAGTATCGTGGATACGCGAGCTATTAAAGAACAAAATGAACAGTTAGTATGGCGCTCCGTCAATATAACACATGTTGTCTGTCCAAGGTCCCTTTAAAAAGAATATAAATATACTAAGTCCACGATAATATACTTGCACATCACGTGACGCCACGTTCTTCCTCGCGCATGGGTCTAATTTTAGATTCTAAAGATTTCAAACTATGTATAGATCTCAAACCTATTCTACGGGATGACAAAAAAAGGGGATCAAAGACATGCCAATTCCAGCATGTATAATAGATGTGCCATTTGACTTTGGTACACTTTAATGGTTGCTGCTACTGTGACAATGTCCGTACAGGGTGACATTTCCGCTATTGCTTGCAAAAGAATCTGTTAAGTCGCCAAACGGAGTTTTGAGACTTATTGTTTTTGTCCTGTTTTTATTATTAAGTCGCCAAAACGGAGTTTTGAGACTGTTTTTTGTCCTGTTTCTTATTATTATTAAGTCCCAAAACGGGTTTTGGAGACTTTATGTTTTGTCCCGTTTCTTATTATTATTATTATTATTATTATTATTATTCTTCTTAACCCTAATTTGTCCGACCATTTTTTCCAAGCCTTAAATGATGGAAACTTTATATTTGGTATGATGTTGGGGTAGTATCCCTAGGGGTGCATTCGCATTTTTTATTTCAAATGGGGTCAACTTGGCACTTTTCCGGAACATGGTGGGGTTTTGACTTTGATTCACTTAGAACCTTTGTTTTGTGTAATACAAGAGACCGATGTCCAGGTGTCCATTCCACATTTTTATTTCAGCCGGGGTCATCTTGGCATTATTTTAGGGTCAATTTTCATGGAACATTCTAGAACAATAGTCATGTGATTAGTCATGTGATAGTGTTGAATTATTCCTATGTACTTTTTATGTTATATAATGATAGATTATTAAGAAACCATATGTAGCTGTAATTCGACTTTGAATTTTTAAATGGCCGGTTACCATGGAAACTGCAAAATGTGAAAAATTTTTAAAATGCTTCAAATTTAATGAAATTTTACAGAATGTTAATGAGTGTATAAGATTTGAATTTGACTTTGAATTTCCAAATGGCTGCCATGGAAACAACAAAAATACGAAAATCTAGATTTGGTCCAATCTTTATGAAACTTTGGTAATGTGACCTGTCATGTTAGATGTGCTATCCGACTATGAAATTTCAAAATGGCTGTTACCATGGAAACAGCAGAACAATGGTTTTTTATGACTTTTGTGTTAGCATCCTAACACAGGATTACTTGTTATTATTTTCTTATTCTTCTTTTTTCAAACCCTTAAACTGTCCTACCATTTTCTTGGAAGCAGAGGATGGAAACTTTATATTTTTCTGGGTATGGGTCTGCATCATGGGGTTGCAGAACCCAATGTTCATGATACCAGGGTGTCATCTTGGCATAATTAGGGGGCTCAAAGATTGGGGTCAAATTTATTTTACATTTTTAAATTTGCTACTGTATGTAGAGTAGATGGAATTATGATTACTTTTATGAATATTAAGAGACACATGTCTGCTTCAACATGGAACTTTTTATTTCAGTAGGGGGTCTCCTTGGCATAATTTGGGGGGTGAATTTTCATGGAACATTCTAGAACATCAGTGTTGCATTAATTCTAGAGACATAACATGTTATATGATGGTATATTATAATGGTAGCACCATATGCAACAGCAGTTTGACTTTGCACCAAAATGGCTGCCGTTACCATGGAAACAATGCAAAAAGGTCAAAATGCTTCAAAACCTTAAAGTAGCCTTTACTCTTTAAAATGGTAGGTCAAATCCATTGAAACTTTGATGGTATGTTCCTCCCATGTACCAATGTGGCATCTGTCATTACATTTTGGGAATGGTCTTTGTAACCATGGAAACCAGCCAAAATTTCAAAAATTTCAGAAATTTTAAATGCCCCAAACTTGATAAAACTTCACTGAAATGTCAACTGAGATGTGCAGAGTTGCTATTTGTCTTTTAATTTTCAAATGGCCGTTGCCATGGAAACAACAAAAATACAAACATAAACTGACTATGCAGTATGGGCTTTGCTCATTGTTGAAGGCCGTACATTGACCTATAGTTGTTGATTTCTGTGTCATTTGGTCTCTTGCGGAGAGTTGTCTCATTGGCAATCATAACATCTTCTTTTTTATATATAAAACACCTCGTAAATTTGAGGCAAAATTCCGTTATCAAGGGTATGTGCATACGATCAAATACAAATTGTATGCAAAACATCTTCTAGAATATGCTAGAAGAAAAATATATAATTTAACGTGCTTCTATTCTATACAAAATCGTGCTGTGAAGAGAAAATCGCCACCGAAGAGAGAAAACACTAAGAGTACATATTAGTGACATTTCTGTACTTGCATTACAGTACACATCCGTGAATTACACACCTGCTAAAATATACACATTAGCTGAAATCAATCGATGAACGTGTAATTTAATTGTACAACATAAGATACAAGTATCGTGTGATACGCGAGCTATTAAAGAACAAAATGAAATTAGTATGGCGCTCCGTCAATATATACAATGTTGTCTGTCCAAGGTCCCCTAAAAGAATATAAATACTAAGTCCACGATAATATACTTGCACATCACGTGACGCCACGTTCTTCCTCGCGTGGCTTAATTTTAGATTCTTAAGAATTCCCAAACTATGTATAGAACTCAAACTCATTCTACAGAAGAGAAAAAGGGGGGAATTTAAGAAATGCCGATTCCTGCATGTATAATAGATGTGCCATTTGATTTTGGTATCCTCAAATGGTTGATGCTACTGTGACAATGTCCAGTACGGGTGCCATCCTCCGCTATTGCTTGCAATAGCAAATCTGGTGTTAGAATAACTCATTTGCAATTCATTTTTCTGAAAGAAGAAAATAGAGTATTTTCTCAATCCTACGTGTAAAATTGTGGTTAGATATTTGTCACTGAACAGCACAAAAACGTATAGACAACGAATAAACCCATGCAACATGTTCATTTTTAAACAAATTAATCAATTTTGAATCCAATAATTAATCAATAAACAAAAACGTTCAATTTTCAAATGTCAATCATTGATCCCCAAAAAACAAAAAACCAATCAAATCAAAATCCAAAATAACAACAATAAATTTTCCGTTGAATTTTGAAAGAACATACCTTTAATTGCTTTTTTTATTATACCCTCAACGGAGTTTGGGAATATTGTTATTCTACGTTTTTTTTTTATTATGGCACCCTCAACGGAGTTGGGTGACATACTTTATTGTTCGTTTTTTTTTTATGTCACCCGATCGACAATCCGGGTGAATATTTTTTCCTGTTTCTTTTCCCATTATTAAGTCGCCAAAACGGAGTTTTGGAGACAAGTTTTTGTCCTGTTTTTAAGTCGCCAAAACGGAGTTTTGGGACTTATTGTTTTGTCCCGTTTTTTATTATTATTAAGTCGCCAAAACGGAGTTTTGAGACTTTATGTTTTGTCCCGTTTTTTATTATTATTATTATTAAGTCGCCAAACGGAGTTTTGAGACTTTATGTTTTTCCCTTTTATTATTATTATTATTATTATTATTATTATTATTATTCTTCTTAACCCTAATTTGTCCGACCATTTTCTTCCAAGCCTTAAATGATGGAAACTTTATATTTGGTATGATGTTGGGGTAGTATCCCTAGGGTGCATTCGCTATTTTTTATTTCAAACAACTTGGCACTTTTGGGGCCGGAACATGGGTGGGGTCATTTTTCGACTATTGATTCGCACTGGTAGAACCTTAAAGTTTTGTGTAAACAAGAGACCGATGTCCAGGTGTCCATTCCAATTTTTATTTCAGCCTGGGTCATCTTGGCATTATTTTAGGGGTCAATTTTCATGGAACATTCTAGAACAATAGTCATGTGATTAGTCATGTGATAGTGTTGAATTATTCCATGTACTTTTTATGTTATATAATGATAGAATTACAGGTAGCACCATATGTAGCTGTAATTGACTTTGGAATTTTAAAATGGCCGCCGTTACCATGGAAACTGCAAAATGTGATTTTTTTTAAAATGCTTCAAATTTAATAAAATTTACAGAGATGTTAACGAGGTTGTAGATTTGAGTTTGACTTTGAATTTAAATGGCCGCCGTTGCCATGGAAACAAAAAATGCGAAAAATCTAGATTTGGTCCAATTTTATGAAACTTGACAGTAATGTGACCTGTCGTAAATGTGCTATCCGACTATGAAATTTCAAAATGGCTGCCGTTACCATGGAAACAGCAGAACAATGGTTGGGGCCGTTTTATGACTTTTGTGTTAGCATCCAACAAGGATTTTGTTATTATTCTTATTCTTCTTTTCTAAACCCTTAAACTGTCCTACCATTTTCTTCGAAGCTAAATGGAAACTTTATATTTTTCTGGGTATGGGTCTGCATCATGGGGTTAGAACCCAATGTTCATGATACCAGGGTGTCATCTTGGCATGTAGGGGCTCAAAGATGGTTAAATTTATTTTACATTTCTTAAATTTGCCTGTATGTAGAGTAGATGGAATTATATTATTTTTATGAATATTAAGAGAACATGTCTGCTTCAACATGGGACTTTTTCTTATTTGTAGGCGGTCTCCTTGGCATAATTTGAGGGGGTGAATTTTCATGGAACATTCTAGAACATCAGTGTTGCATTAATTTAGAGACATAAAATGTTATATGATGGTATATTATAATGGTAGCACCATATGCAACAGCAGTTTGACTTTGCAATTTCCAAAATGGCTGCCGTTACCATGGAAACAATGCAAACAAGGTCAAATGCTTCAAAACCTTAAAGTAGCCTTTACTGTCTTAAAATGGTAGGTCAAATCCATTGAAACTTTGATGGTATGTTTCCCATTACCAATGTGGCATCTGTCATTACATTTTGGGAATGGTCTTTGTAACCATGGAAACCAGCCAAAATTTCAAAATTTCAGAAATTTCAAATGCCCCAAACTTGATAAAACTTCACTGAAATGTCAACTGAGATGCAGAGTTGCTATTTGTCTTGAATTTTCAAATGACGCCGTTGCTATGGAAACAACAAAAATACAAACATAAACTGACTATAGTATGGGCTTTGTCATTGTTGAAGGCCGCACATTGACCATAGTTGTTAATTTCTGTTATTTGGTCTCTTTGGTGAGAGTTGTCTCATTGGCAACTGTCATGTCCGACTTTTATATATAAACACCCTGTAAATTTGAGGCAAAATTCCGTTATCAAGAGAGTATGCATACGATCAAACATACAAATCTGTACTCGCAAAACATCTTCTAGAATATGGAAGAAAAAATATATAATTTAACGTGCTTCTATTCTATACAAAAATCGTGCTGTGAAGAGAGAAAATCGCCAATCGACAGAGAGAGAAACACTAAGAGTACATATTAGTGACATTTCTGTACTTGTATTACAGTACACATCCGTGAATTACACACCTGCTAAAATATACACATTATAGCTGGAAATCAATCGATAAACGTGTAATTTAATTGTACAAAATAAGATACAAGTATCATGTGATACGCGAGCTATTATAGAACAAATGAACAGTTAGTATGGCGCTCCGTCAATATATACACATGTTGTCTGTCCAAGGTCCCTCTAAAAAGAGCACAAATATGCTAAGTCCACGATAATATAACTTGCATTTGCATCACGTGACGCCACGTTCTTCCTCGCAAGTGGGTCTAATTTTAGATTCTAAAGAATTCCCAAACTATGTATAGAACTCAAACCTATTCTATGGGATGAGAAAAAAAGGGTGGGATCAAAGACATGCCAATTCCAGCATGTATAATAGATGTGCCATTTGACTTTGGCACAATTTTAAGTGGGTTGCTACTGTGACAATGTCCAGTACAGGTAGTGACATCCTCCGCTATTGCTTCTTTGCACAATAGCAAATCTATCTTCTATTGTTTTTGTCCCGTTTTTATTAAGTAAGTCAAAACGGAGTTTTGAGACTTATTGTTTTGTCCCGTTTCTCTTATTATTATTATTCTTATTCTTCTTTTTCTAAACCCTTAAACTGTCCCTACCATTTACTTGGAAGCCATAGAGGATGGAAACTTTATATTTTTTTTCTGTATGGGTCTGCATCATGAAGCCAGAACCCAATGTTCATGATACCAGGGTGTCATCTTGCATAATTAGGGGCTCAAAGATGGTGGGGTAAAATTTATTTTACATTTCTTAAATTTGCTACTGTATGTAGAGTAAATGGAATTTGCGATTACTTTTATAAATATTAAGAGACACATGTCTGTTTCAACATGGAACTTTTTTATTTCAGTAGGGGTCTCCTTTGGCATAATTTGAGGGGTGAATTTTCATGGAACATTCTAGAACATCAGTGTGGCATTAATTTAGAGACATAAAATGTTATATGATGGTATATTATAATGGGTAGCACTATATGCAACAGCAGTTTGACTTTGCACTTTCCAAATGGCTGCCGTTACCACATGGAAACAATGCAACAAGGTCAAAATGTTTCAAAACACCAAAGTAGCCTTTTACTGTCCAATAAATTGTAGGTCAAATCCATTGAAACTGTGATGGTATGTTCCTCCCATGTACCAATGTGGCATCTGTCATTACATTTTGGAAATGGTCTTTGTTACCATGGAAACCCGCCAAAATTTCAAAAATTCTAGAAATTTCAAAATGCCCCAAACTTGATAAACTTCACTGAAATGTCAACTGAGATGTGCAGAGTTGCTATTTGTCTTTGAATTTTCAAAATGGCCGCTGCTTGCCATGGAAACAACAAAAATACAAACATAAACTGACTATGCAGTATGGACTTTGCTCATTGTTGAAGGCCGTACATTGACCTATAGTTGTTAATTTCTGTGTCATTTGGTCTTTTGTGGAGAGTTGTCTCATTGGCAATCATACCACATCTTCTTTTTATATATAAAACACCTCGAAATTTGAGGCAAAATTCCGTTATCAAGAGTATGAGATACGATCAAATACAAATTGTACTGCAATACATCTTCTAGAATATGCTAGAAGAAAAATATATAATTTAACGTGCTTCTATTCTATACAAAAATCGTGCTGTGAAGAGAAAATCGCCACCGACGAGAGAGAGAGAAACACTAAGAGTATATATTAGTGACATTCTGTACTTGCATTACAGTACACATCCGTGAATTACATAATCAGTTAAAATATATACATTAGCTGAAATCAATCGATAAATGTAATTGAATTTACAAAATAAGATATAAGTATCGTGTGATACGCGAGCTATTATAGAACAAAATGAACAGTTAGTATGGCGCTCCGTCAATATATACACATGTTGTCTGTCCAAGGTCCTCCAAAAGAATACAAATATGCTAAGTCCACGATAACATACTTGCACATCACGTGACGCCACGTTCTTCCTCGCGCGTGGGTCTAATTTTAGATTCTAAAGAAATTCCAAACTATGTATAGAACTCAAACCTATTCTATGGGATGAGAAAAAAAAAAGGGTGGGGATCAAAGACATGCCAATTCCAGCATGTATATTAGATGTGCCATTTGACTTTGGTACACTTTAAGTGGTTGTTGCTACTGTGACAATGTCCAGTACAGGGTGATATCCTCCGCCATTGCTTGCAATAGCAAAATCTATCTTATTGTTTTTGTCCTGTTTCTATTACTAAGTCGCCAAAACGGAGTTTTGAGACTTATTGTTTTTGTCCTGTTTCTTATTATTATTATTCTTATTCTTCTTTTTCAAACCCTTAAACTGTCCTACCATTTTCTTGGAAGCTTTAGAGGATGGAAACTTTATATTTTTTCTTCTGGGTATGGGTCTGCATCATAGGCTTGCAGTGAACCCAATGTTCATGAGATACCAGGGTGTGTCATCTTGGTATAATTAGGGGGGCTCAAAGATGGTGGGTCAAACTTATTTTTACATTTCTTAAATTTGCATACTGTATGTAGAGTAAATGGAATTATGATTACTTATATGAATATTAAGAGACACATGTCTGTTTCCAACATGGAACTTTTATTTCAGTAGGGGGGTCTCCTTGGCATAATTTGAGGGGGGTGAACTTTCATGGAACATTCTAGAACATCAGTGTTGCATTAATTCTAGAGACATAAAATGTTAGTATGATGGTATATTATAATGGTAGCACCATATGCAACAGTAGTTTGACTTTGAACCTCCAAAATGGCTGCCGTTACCATGGAAACAATGCAAAAAAAGGTCAAAATGTTTCAAAACCTTAAAGTAGCCTTCACTGTAATAAATTGGTAGGTCAAATCCATTGAAAACTGTGATGGTATGTTCTCTCCCATGTACCCAATGTAACATCTGTTATTACATTTTGGGAATGGTCTTTGTTACCATGGAAACTCGCCAAAATTTCAAAATTTCAGAAATTTCAAAATGCCCCAAACTTGATAAAACTTCACTGAAATGTCAATCTGAGATGTGTAGAGTTACCATTTGACTTTTGAATTTTCAAATACGCCGTTGCCATGGAAACAATGTAAAAAATACAAACATAAACTGACTATGCAGTATGGACTTGGCTCATTGTTGAAGGCCGTACATTGACCTATAGTTGTTAATTTCTGTGTCATTTGGTCTCTTTGTGGAGAGTTGTCTCATTGGCAATCATACCACATCTCTTTTTTTATATATAAAACACCTCGAAATTTGAGGTAAAATTCCGTTATCAAGAGCATGTGCATATGATCAAATACAAACTGTACTGCAAAAACACTTTCTAGAATATGCTAGAAGAAAATATATATATTTAACGTGCTTCTATTCTATACAAAAATCGTGCTGTGAAGAGAAAATCGCCATTGACAGAGAGAGAGAAACACTTAAGAGTAATATATTAGTGACATTTTGTACTTGCATTACAGTACACATCTGTGAATTACACACCTGCTAAAATATACACATTTAGGCTGAAATCAATCGATAAACGTGTAATTTAATTGTAATAAAAATAAGACACAAGTATCGTGTGATATATGCGAGCTATTAAAGAACAAAACTAACAGTTAGTATGGCGCATATACACAAATTGTCTGGTCCAAGTCCCTCCAAAAGAATATAAATATGCTAAGTCCACGAGTTCACTTGCACATCACGTGACGCCACGTTCTTCCTCGCGCGTGGGTCTAATTTAGATTCTAAAGAATTCCCAAACTATGTATAGAACTCAAACCTATTCTACGGGATGAGAAAAAGGGATCAAAGACATGCCAATTCCAGCATGTATAATAGATGTGCCATTTGACTTTTGGTACACTTTAATGGTTGCTGCTACTGTGACAATGTCCAGTACAGGGTGATATCCTCGCTATTGCTTGCAAGCAAATCTATCTTATTGTTTTTGTCCTGTTTATTATAAGTCGCCAAAACGGAGTTTTGAGACTTATTGTTTTTGTCCCGTTTCTTATTATTATTATTATTCTGCTTCTTTTTCTAAACCCTTAAACTGTCCTACCATTTTCTTGAGAGAAACTTATATTTTTTTCTGGGTATGGGTCTTATCATGGGTTAGAACCCAATGTTCATGGAACCACAGTCATCATCTACAAGTAATTAGTTTAAAGATATGTGGGTCAAATTTATTTTACATTTTAAATTTGCTATTGTATGTAGAGTAAATGGAATTTTATGATTACTTTTTTATAAATATTAAGAGACACATGTCTGCTTCAATATGGAACTTTTTATTTCAGTAGGGGGTCTCTTGGCATAATTTGAGGGGGTGAATTTCATGGAACATTCTAGAACATCAGTGTTGCATTAATTCTAGAGACACAAAATGTTATATGATGGTATATTATAATGGGTAGCACCATATGCAATAGCAGTTTGACTTTTGCATTTCCAAAATGGCTGCTGTTACCATGGAAACAATGCAAACAAGGTCAAAATGCTTCAAAACCTTAAAGTAGCCTTTACTGTAATAAATTGTAGGTCAAATCCATTGAAACTGTGATGGTATGTTCCCTCCTCCATGTACCAATGTGGCATCTGTCATTACATTTTGGGAATGGTCTGTGTAACCATGGAAACCCGCCAAAATTTCTGCAAAATTTCAGAAATTTCAAAATGCCCCAAACTTGATAAAACTTCACTGAAATGTCAACTGAGATGTGCAGAGTTGTTATTTGTCTTTTGAATTTTCAAATGGCTGCTGTTGCCATGGAAACAACAAAAATACAAACATAAACCGACTATGCAGTATGGACTTGGCTCATTGTTGAAGGCCGTACATTGACCCATAGTTGTTAATTTCTGTGTCATTTGGTCTTTTGCGGAGAGTTGTCTCATTGGCAATCATACCACATCTTCTTTTATATATATAAACACCTCGAAATTTGAGGCAAAAATCTGTTATCAAGAGTATGTATACGATCAAATACAAATCTGTACTGCAAAACATCTTCTAGAATATGCTAGAAGAAATACATATAATTTAACGTGCTTCTATTCTATACAAAAATCGTGCTGTAAAGAGAAAATCGCCACTGACAGAGAGAGAAACACCAAAGAGTATATTAGTGATATTTCTGTACTTGCATTACTAGTACACATCCGTGAATTACACACCTGCTAAAATATACACATTAGCTGAAATCAATCGATAAACGTGTAATTTAATTGTACAAAATAAGATACAAGTATCGTGTGATACGCGAGCTATTATAGAACAAAACGAACAGTTAGTATGGGCTCCGTCAATATATACACATGTTGTCTGTCCAAGGTCCCTCTAAAAAAGAATATAAATATGCTAAGTCCACGATAACATACTTGCACATCACGTGACGCCACGTTCTTCCTCGCGCGTGGGTCTAATTTTAGATTCTAAAGAATTCCCAAACTATGTATAGAACTCAAACCTATTCTATGGGATGAGAAAAAGGGGTGGGATCAAAGACATGCCAATTCCAGCATGTATAATAGATGTGCCATTTGACTTTGGTACACTTTAAGTGGTTGCTGCTACCGTGACAATGTCCAGTACAGGGTGACATCCTCTGCCTATTGCTTGCAATAGCAAATCTATCTTATTGTTTTTGTCCTGTTTATTATTAAGTCGCCAAAAACGGAGTTTTGGAGACTTATTGTTTTTGTCCCGTTTCTTATTATTATTATTCTTTCTATTCTTCTTTTTCTAAACCCTTAAACTGTCCTACCATTTTCTTGGAAGCTATAGAGGATGGAAACTTTATATTTTTCTGGTATGGGTCTGCATCATGGGGTTGCAGAACCCAATGTTCATGATACTAGGGTGTCATCTTGGCACAATTAGGGGGGCTCAAAGATGGGGTAGTCAAATTTATTTTACATTTCTTAAATTTGTAACTGTATGTAGAGTAAATGGAATTATGATTACTTTTATAAATATTAAGAGACACATGTCTGCTTTAACATGGAACTTTTTATTTTCAGTAGGGGGTCCTTGGCATAATTTGAGGGGGTGAATTTTCATGGAACATTCTAGAACATCAGTGTTGTATTAATTCTAGAGACATAAAATGTTATATGATGGTATATTATAATAGCAGCATATATGCAACAGCAGTTTGACTTTGCAACTTCCAAAATGGCTGCTGTTACCATGGAAACAATGCAAAAAAGGTCAAAATGCTTCAAAAACCTTAAAGTAGCTTTTACTCAATTAAATTGGTAGGTCAAATCCATTGAAACTGTGATGGTATGTTCCTCCCATGTACCAATGTGGCATCTGTCATTACATTTTGGGAATGGTCTTGTTACCATGGAAACCCGCCAAAATTTCAAAAATTTCAGAAATTTCAAAATGCCCCAAACTTGATAAAACTTCACTGAAATGTCAACTGAGATGTGCAGAGTTGCTATTTGTCTTTGAATTTTCAAAATGGCTGCCGTTGCTATGGAAACAACAAAAATACAAACATAAACTGACTATGTAAGTATGGACTTTGCTCATTGTTGAAGGTCGTACATTGACCTATAGTTGTTAATTTCTGTGTCATTTGGTCTCTTGCGAGAGAGTTGTCTCATTGGCAATCATACCACATCTTCTTTTATATATAAAACACCTCGTAAATTTGAGGCAAAATTCCGTTATCAAGAGTATGTATACGATCAAATACAAATCTGTATTGCAAAACATCTTCTAGAATATGCTAGGAAGAAAAATATATATAATTTAACGTGCTTCTATTCTATACAAAAATCGTGCTGTGAAGAGAAAATCACACGACAGAGAGAGAAACACTAAGAGTACATATTAGTGACATTTCTGTACTTGCATTACAGTACACATCCGTGAATTACACACCTGCTAAAATATACATTAGCTGAAATCAATTGATAAACGTGTAATTTAATTGTAAAATAAGATATGTATCGTGATACGCGAGCTATTAAAGAACAAAACGAACAGTTAGTATGGCGCATATACATGTTGTCTGTCCAAGGTCCCCTAAAAGAATATAAATATGCTAAGTCCACGATAACAATTAATCACGTGACGCCACGTTCTTCCTCGCGCGTGGGTCTAATTTTAGATTCTAAAGAATTCCCAAACTATGTATAGAACTCAAACCTATTCTACGGGAGAAAAAAGGGTGGGATCAAAGACATGCCAATTCCAGCATGTATAATAGATTGCCATTTGACTTTGGTACACTTTATGGTTGCTGCTACTGTGACAATGTCCAGTACAGGGTGACATCCTCCCTATTGCTTGCAATAGCAAATCTATCTTATTGTTTTTGTCCTGTTTTTTATTAAGTCGCCAAACGGGTTTTGAGACTTATTGTTTTTGTCCTGTTTTATTATTAAGTCGCCAAACGGAGTTTTGGAGACTTATTGTTTTTGTCCCGTTTCTTATTATTATTATTATTATTATTTTATTCTTCTTTTCTAAACCCTTAAACTGTCCACCATTTTCTTGGAATTAGAGGATGGAAACTTTATATTTTTTTATGGGTTGCATCATTTGAAACCCAATGTTATGTACCAGGGTGCATCTTGGCATAATTGGGGGCAAATGGGGGGCAAATTTATTTTAATTTCTTAAATTTGCTACTGATGTAATAGATGGAATTTGATTTTTTTGAATTTAAAAAATGCTGCTTCCATGGAACTTTTATTTCAGTATCTTTGGCATTTTGAGGGGGGTAAATTTGGAACATTTAGAACTTCTGTGATTGTCTGGAAGTGTTGAATTATTCCATTCTTTTTATTTATAAATGTAAATTTAAGGAAAATTCGTAATTGATTTGGAATTTTTAAATCCTTACCTGGAAACTCAAAATGTGAAAATTTTTAAAATGCTTCAAATTTAATAAATTTTAAGAATGAACGAGGATGTAATTTGAATTTGACTTTGAATTTCCAAATCCGGTTCCATGGAAAAACAAAATGCGAAAAATCTAATTTGGTAATTTTATGAAATTGACAGTAATGTTACCGCTTTAAGGCCACCGACTTTGAATTTTCAAAATGGTGCCTTCCAGGCTCAAAAGAAAAAAAAATGTTCAAATTAATAAACTTTACAAAATGGACGTTTTGGTGGGCATTTGATTTGAATTTCCCAAAACCACCTAACCATGGAAAAGAATCCAAAGAAAATTGGCCAATTTTATGAAATGAGGAATTGACCTGTCATTTAATGTGCTTCCACTTGAAATTTCAAAAGGTGCCTTCGATGGAAAAGCAAACAATTTTGTTTTTGCTTTTTTTAGTCCCAAACAGGATTATTGTTATTATTATTCTTATTCTTCTTTTTCTAAACCCTTAAACTGTCCTACCATTTTCTTGGAAGCTATAGAGGATGGAAACTTTATATTTTTTCTTATGGGTCTGCATCATGGGGTTGCAGAACCCAATGTTCATGATACCAGGGTGTCATCTTGGCATAAGTAGGGGGCTCAAAGATGGTGGGTCAAATTTATTTTACATTTCTTAAATTTGCTACTGTATTAGAGTAGATGGAATTATGATTACTTTTATGAATTTAAGAGACACATGTCTGCTTCAACATGGAACTTTTTATTTCAGTAGGGGTCTCCTTGGCATAATTTGAGGGGGTGAATTTTCATGGAACATTCTAGAACATCAGTGTTGCATTAATTCTAGAGACATAAAATGTTATATGATGGTATATTATAATGGTAGCACCATATGCAACAGCAGTTTGACTTTGCAATTTCCAAAATGGCTGGTTACCATGGAAACAAAAACAAGGTCAAAATGCTTCAAAACCTTAAAGTAGCCTTTACTGTCTTAAAATGGTAGGTCAAATCCATTGAAACTGTGATGGTATGTTCCTCCCATGTACCAATGTGGCATCTGTCATTACATTTTGGGAATGGTCTTTGTAACCATGGAAACCAGCCAAAATTTCAAAATTTCAGAAATTTCAAAATGCCCCAAACTTGATAAAACTTCACTGAAATGTCAACTGAGATGTGCAGAGTTGCTATTTGTCTTTTGAATTTTCAAAATGGCCGCTGTTATGGAAACAACAAAAATACAAACATAAACTGACTATGCAGTATGGGCTTTGCTCATTGTTGAAGGCCGTACATTGACCTATAGTTGTTAATTTCTGTGTCATTTGGTCTCTTGCGGAGAGTTGTCTCATTGGCAATCATGCCACATCTTCTTTTTATATATAAAACACCTCGGAAATTTGAGGCAAAATTCCGTTATCAAGAGTATGTGCATACGATCAAATACAAATCTGTACTGCAAAACATCTTCTAGAATATGCTAGAAGAAAACATATAAATTTAACGTGCTTCTATTCTATACAAAAATCGTGCTGTGAAGAGAAAATCGCCACCGACAGAGAGAGAAACACTAAGAGTACATATTAGTGACATTTCTGTACTTGCATTACAGTACACATCCGTGAATTACACACCTGCTAAAATATACAATTAGCTGAAATCAATCGATAAACGTGTAATTTAATTGTACAAAATAAGATACAAGTATCGTGTGATACGCGAGCTATTAAAGAACAAAACGAACAGTTAGTATGGCGCATATACACATGTTGTCTGTCCAAGGTCCCTCTAAAAGAATATAAATATGCTAAGTCCACGATAACATACTTGCACATCACGTGACGCCACGTTCTTCCTCGCGCGTGGGTCTAATTTTAGATTCTAAAGAATTCCCAAACTATGTATAGAACTCAAACCTATTCTACGGGATGAGAAAAAAGGGTGGGGATCAAAGACATGCCAATTCCAGCATGTATAATAGATGTGCCATTTGACTTTGGTACACTTTAAGTGGTTGCTGCTACTGTGACAATGTCCAGTACAGGGTGACATCCTCCGCTATTGCTTGCAATAGCAAATCTATCTTATTGTTTTGTCCTGTTTTTATTATAAGTCGCCAAACGGAGTTTTGAGACTTATTGTTTTGTCCCTTTCTTATTATTTTATTATTATTCTTATTCTTCTTTTCTAAACCCTTAAACTGTCCTACCATTTTCTTGGAAGCTATAGAGGATGGAAACTTTATATTTTTTCTGGGTATGGGTCTGCATCATGGGGTTGCAGAACCCAATGTTCATGATACCAGGGTGTCATCTTGGCATAAGTAGGGGGCTCAAAGATGGGTGGGGTCAAATTTATTTTACATTTCTTAAATTTGCTACTGTATGTAGAGTAGATGGAATTATGATTACTTTTATGAATATTAAGAGACACATGTCTGCTTCAACATGGAACTTTTTTATTTCAGTAGGGGTCTCCTTGGCATAATTTGAGGGGTGAATTTTCATGGAACATTCTAGAACATCAGTGTTGCATTAATTCTAGAGACAAATGTTATATGATGGTATATTATAATGGGTAGCACCATATGCAACAGCAGTTTGACTTTGCATTTCCAAAATGGCTGCCGTTACCATGGAAACAATGCAAACAAGGTCAAAATGCTTCAAAACCAAAGTAGCCTTTACTGTCTTAAAATGGTAGGTCAAATCCATTGAAACTGTGATGGTATGTTCCCTCCCATGTACCAATGTGGCATCTGTCATTACATTTTGGGAATGGTCTTTGTAACCATGGAAACCAGCCAAAATTTCAAAATTTCAGAAATTTCAAAATGCCCCAAACTTGATAAAACTTCACTGAAATGTCAACTGAGATGTGCAGAGTTGCTATTTGTCTTTGAATTTTCAAAATGGCCGCCGTTGCCATGGAAACAAAAAAATACAAACATAAACTGACTATGCAGTATGGGCTTTGCTCATTGTTGAAGGCCGTACATTGACCTATAGTTGTTAATTTCTGTGTCATTTGGTCTCTTGCGGAGAGTTGTCTCATTGGCAATCATGCCACATCTTCTTTTATATATAAAACACCTCGAAATTTGAGGCAAAATTCCGTTATCAAGAGTATGTGCATACGATCAAATACAAATCTTACTG